>JBBPFJ010000395.1:0-66171 GCA_037975025.1 Excoecaria agallocha
TTTTTATATCCTAGGAAGAGTTTTAGTTCAATTCCAATTCAAATCTCCTCAAATCTGGAGATAAAATCCCCCAAAATCTAGAAGAAATCTTAAGAGATAAAACTCTTTTTTAAAAATGTGAAAAAATATGTGTTTTGAGCTAAGGATGAAAATGAAGTTCTCGGATTCAAGGATGTTAGTGAAATGGGATTCTCATGTTACCAACATGGCTATCCTCGGTCAACTGTAAGTCGAAGAGTTCATAACTGCTATGTCTCACGTCTAATTTGACAGAAAGTGCTTAGACTTTCTAAGCTATAGTCTCATTTAATTAAGATGTGTAAAGAAATATTAATGTTAACATCTGTCTGTAATTAGCAATTGTTCACTATTTAAATTATGGATGATGTTTTCTACTCACAGATTGATGTTAAAAAAAAAACAAGAAGCCAAATTATTACTGAAAATATTAGGAAAACTAATAATAGGTAGAACTTTGGTCTAGCATTTCTATTGTTTGAAGAGTTATACAAAAACTAATTTTTAATCTATCTATATGGTTGACCCTAACACCATGAATCCCTAGTGAAACTGGAGATGTTTATGTCCTGATATTTCTTTTTTCCTCGTGATAATTATACTAGATAAGAAGAACAAAAACCAAAATCTCAATAATATTTGTTACTATATCGACTAGCAATAGATTAAAATTTTATATAAAGGGACACATATAATGGAATAAATGTAATTGGTATGCAAGTCTAACTAATACTTTTCTTTTCCACCTAATTCAGCTACCAAACTAAACATTCATTAAGAACTTCAATTTAGCTTAATAGAACCTTTAAGTCATAAAACCACAAACTATGATTTCTTATTAAATAAATGAATTATGATTTATGTAATACACCAATCTATACCTATGACATGATAGGGTTCAAATACCTAATGATAAACAACTTCTTTTCATCTCTCCATGTAAATTGGTCCTTTTTAAGATATCTAATAACATTGAGAATAGTAAAAGGAAACTTTGGATCAGAAAATACAAATAACCAAATAGTCAAAAAAAATTTTTAAATTGTATTCATATTAGGAAGTAAAATATAAAAAATGATCAAAGAGCTATTATCATTTTAGAATGAGATACCATTGGCCATATCCCATTACAACAGGATACCAAAGCACTTTGATGCAAAATAAAAAAAATTCCCAAATTTCAAGCAGGCTTGATGCTTTAATATGAGATGGGCGAAGAGAAAGAGTTATAAGCTAAAACTCTGAAGAAAGTCTGCTCTAATAAAACTAAAACCTATGTTCAGTTACCCTTGAATTCACGAACATAATTCCCCCAACCTAGAAGCAAAAAACAAGAAATCAAAAATAAAAGACAATAAGAACCTAGTTGGTAAATAGCTCCAGTTTCAACAAAAACTAGAAAATAAAAACTAGAATAATAGCATAAACGATCAGCACTAGAAGTACAAAAGCATTAAGAAAATAGAATAGATCTATGGCATTAAATTCAAAGTCTTTAATAACAGTAAAGTTGATAAAAATTAAACTAAAAGAGAAGAAAAATAAACAAACCTTAAAAAGGTGAAATTAGTGAGAGTGAAAAGGGGAAGAGGAGTTATGGGGAGAGGGAAAATAAGCAATAAGCCTGTTACAAACTTGTTCACCAACAAGATAAACACCGAAGGCTACAAAGTAAGGCCAAGCCCAAGAGTTGCATGGCAAAATTGATTGGTGAGCATCATATGCTTCCTCCACTCGTCCTTCCTCCTGAAGAACTCCCATATTGTTCCATATTGTTTCCCCATTTCTATAAGAAAAAAAACTCAGATTGTTCTCTGATTCTCTCCCAATTTACTATGCAGTGGGTTCTATATAGGGCTTAAAATTAAAGTGATATTTTTAAAAACAAAAAATTAAAAATGGGTAATTTTAAACTTTTTAATTGAATGGCTAGATTTTTAAAAAATAGGGTTAAAAAGGGGTATTTGGTGTAAATTCCTCAAATTTTTTTTAGAGGATAGCAGCATGTAAAATTTTTTGTATATTTTATTATTGGTGAAGGTTATGAATAAGGTTGGAGATTAATTTTTTTTTGATACCTCTTATTCGAGTCTAAGAATAATATGTGTAATTTTTTAGTTATTTGTTAATATATATTAATTTTTATTATGATTATAATTAATTTTATTTATTTTTATATTTGTATTTAATTTGATTTATCAATGGTTTAATTGTAAATTTATTATTTCCATCTTTCTTAATTTCTGTTATTTTTTCTTTATTTTTGAAAAAATATTAATAAATGAGTATCGGGTAGAATATAGATATTATTAATCGGATTTGGAATAGTTATGAATAATATAATATTAATTTAAAATAGATATATGTAAAATTCGGATATTTCAACTAATAAATGAATTTAAGTATAAGTACGACAATTTTCATAGGAATTACATCCATTGCTAATCCTATTGAGTACTAATTTTGCCAATAAATAAGCACAAAAAATTAATTAACTGCCACATGTAACTATTTATATCAATAAAATAATATAATTATTATTTGTACCAATAAAGTTATAATGGTAAAATTTTAAAACTTTTTTATCACCAAAATTGCATAGTGAATTACAACTTATCCATTTTAGGGGGCGTATGTTGATTATTTGAGTTTGTTCATCTAACAAATGTACGTGTTTGGCCTCCTCACTCGAGTGGAACCCGAAATTTGCTAAAGCTCGGGTAAGCCGTTGAGGCTTAATCATATTTCTGGGTTTAATATATAAGTAGTAACTTGAAGTTACATACTTTGGTCATCCCACCCCATAAACTTATAAGTTTACTATTTTGACACTTATAGTTGACTATTTTAAATAAAATGAATGGTTATTGCTGAATGAATGTCCTATATGGCATAAAGTGAACTGACATGGCATCTGTGGGTATTCCAACGTGTGAAAGCTAATATTTCACTAGTTCACAACACCATTCTCATCTTCTTCTCTCTATTCTCTCCATTTTCACCCTTTTCTCTATTTTCAATATGAAATCTTCATCTTATCCCTAAAATCTTCATCTTTATTCCCCATTCTCAAAGTCACTCACATTAAATTATTAATCCAAATAAATAATTCTAGAGGTGTGCAAAAATTGACCCTATTCGAATAACCCAACTTGAATTAGATATTCAGGTAGGGTTATTACAGTTATTTGGGTCAGGTAGGGTTGAAAAATTTTGGTTTGTTCAGGTTTGGATTTAGATCAAGTTGAAACCCTCATGAAATCGACTTACCCGAACAACCCGAAATAAATACCCTTACATACACTAATACGCTGCGTTTTAACCCTTAGTACTTTGCTCTTCTGGCTTCTATAACTCAAATCCCTAATAGGTCTAAAGTCTCAAATCGCTTCTCTTCTCCCCCTCGCCTCATCTTTAAACTCTGCCTTTATCCACCCCTCCCTCTTGTCGTCACCAGCATTTGCTCTTCAGCCAATTTCTCTCACACCTTTCATTTCTATTTCTCTACCACTTTTTTGCTCTTTTCACTGCTCACTACTTTCTTCTGAATGGTAAAATTATTCTCTCAGCTTGCACTTTTTTTTCTTGGGTAGTATTGCTTGGTTTAACCATTTCTTTAGTAATATGATATATGTATGAGTGTTTGTCGATATAAGTTTTAGAAGATGCTAAAAATTATTTTCTTAATTTTTTTAATCTAACTGTGCTATAGCATTACAAGACTAAAGAATGTTATTGTGGTTTTTTTAGAAATTCTGATCAAAGGAAAATTTATTTTAGCTGGCTACGAAAATGACAATTTAACTTAAGAGAAGATTTAATCTTGATTTTATCTCATTCTATGTAATAAAAGATGTGTTAATGGTTTTTATGTGGGTTTAAATCTCATTCAATGGTGAATTTGGTTTTCGTTTCATATATTGTATACTCAAGGTGGGTTTCTTTGAGGAGTCGAGATATTTTTATTGCTTTGGTTGGAATAACCTTTGAGTTGTTTGTTAAAAGTCCTAGCTGAATAATTTTAAGTGTTTTTACTAAGGTCTGGTGCTATTCTTCCTTTCCTTGTAGATGGTTGCTCCGTACTAACCAAGAGAAGTAAATGGCTTCATGAGATAGCTTAGGTAAATTGATAATGAGATAGCTAACTATGTAAATGGCAAAAGAATCAAAGGGACAATGTTTATGCTCACTTCCCTCAAACTTCCTTCAGATAAACTATGCTTAATGTTGTCTTTTAGGAAATATATGTTTGAAGAATTTTTAAATTGCTTATTTATTGTAATTTTTAAATATTTTAATTAGTAAACAATGATATTTTTATTTTATTATTTATTTGGATTTGAATCTAATTTTTGTGATGTAAATTGAAAGAGAAAAAATTATTTTTTAATTAAAAAAATATAAACTTGGGTTATTTGGGAGGGCCCCGAATTTTTTTGGGTCGTTCGAGTAAGAGCCTGAACTATTCATAGGGTTAGAATTTAGAGGAATTTTCAATTGCAGGTTGTTCAACTCGAGCCTGCCCAATGCACACCCCTAAATAATTCTATCAAAACCAAAATTCAACGAAAATCAAAACAATTCAAATAAAAATAAAATTGAAGCAAACTATCAGCTTGATAACCATTATAGGAAGCCTACCTCACACTCCAGCTTGTAAAAGGTGTTGGTAAGAATAAAATTAGCCTTGTCCAACTAATAAAATTAACTCATTATCATGTCAAAGCTAACTGGATATAATTTAGGGAAAGCAATAAAGGATGGAAAATCTTGAATCTTTAACACTAGCAATCCTTTGATCCTCACTAGAGTCTCCAACAACATAATCTTCTGGTGAAAACAATTATAGAAAATATAATCAACAACACAAGTATGAGTAAAAAAATAGCAAATTTAAGGCCAAATTATTTGGCAACATCAACAGTCCAACCACAAAAAGAATCATAAACTACAAAAACAATAGGATTTGAAGAAAATTAGAATGGAAAAAAATAGAAAATTCAAATACACAATTAGAAAATAATAAAAATGAATACACAATTAGAAAAGCAGAATTCCCATATATAAATAAAAAATTAGAAACAAATTGAAAGAAAAAGAAAAATAAATACAAAATTAGATCTCAATAGCATTAATCTCCTAAGAAGAAGGGGACAAGGCTAGGATAGCAAACGAAGGTGGCAGACAGGCAATGGCCAGTGAAGGTAGCAGATATATCGCTCCACATGTCAAAATATTATTGGTTAAAAGTGACAAGTCGGCCACCTCAAAGTGCATACAATTCACGCACTCCTGAGATCGACAAAAAAATGTTTATTTTACCAATAATAGCCAACTATAAGTGTTAAAACGGTAAACTTGTAAGTTTAAAGGGCCCACTGGTAAAAGTTTGCAATTTCAAATGTCACTTACATATTAGAGGTAATTATCCCATATACAACATTTTTGAAAAATTTTTCAATAATACAACTTTTTAAACTTTTGTTTTAAAAAATACAACTTTTATAATAAGACAAATTAAGAAAAGATAAGCAAAATTTTCAATTTAGTCCAAAATGAAAAGATCTATTCTAGACAATTTAAGTAAAAGAGACATAGACTTATTAAAATAATTAAAAAATATAGAAAATACAAGTATGCAAATAGACAATTAATACAAGATATTAGAATACAATTAAGCCCAAATACAGAAGAGATAAAAAAATTTATTAAACCAAATAGACAATACTGAAAAATTAAACTTAGTGAAATATCTAATATTGAACGAATTAAATTTAGAAAAAAGAATATTAAATAAATTAAACAAAATGGAAAAAATAAGAGAATTTATAGCTATTAAAATGGGATATAATGAATAAATTTAATGGAAGAAGTAAAAAATATAGATGGATATACATATGATGAACAAATTAATTAGATAAATAATAATTAAAAATTGTAAATCAAAATATAAGAAAAATGAGTAACATACCTTATAGTTTTACTAGTAATTTATATGGAGAAGATAATTATAATAAAGGAAGTTTAAGTTTACCTACTGCAGCATTTAAAAAATCTAAAAAATAAGATATAAAAGATAAAATGGATAAAATATTTGATATCTTAAAAGAAATTAAAGAAGAAGTAGGAGAATTAAGAACAATGGTAGAAAAAATAGAAAAAGGTAAAGAAAAAGCAAAGGAAACAACTCATGAAAGAGTAATAATAAAAACACATATGTTAACGTTAGAAGAATGATTAAAATTATATGAAGAAAATAAATAGATGAAGAAGATATTTTAAATCTAATCCATAAAGTGGAAAATTTAAAAATGAATGTTAACCCAATATCTGCTCAAGTAAACATGGAAATAGGACAATATTTTGGAGTAGTAGATGAAACAGGGGAAGATATGATAAAAGGAAATATATGAATAAGAGAATACGAAAAATATAAATGAAAAAAACCAAGACAAAGACCAATAAATAATAATTATAAATTTCTAACAAAATTTGATACAGAGCCAATATATTCAAATGGAATATGGTTAGATCTATATTGTGTAGAGTATATACAAAAGGAAATAGAAAATGGATAAAAATGAATAATTTAGCAATAATATTATATGGATATGATTTACAAAGAACATATAATTTCTTAATAAGCATGGTTAAAGGCAATGTAGAATTATGGTGGAATGCAATCGGTCCAGAAGATAGGCAAAATATAAAATATGTGTCAAATAATGAAAATTTTTTTAGCAACAGACACAATAAAAGATTTATTACAAAATTTGAATTAGCCATAAAAGAAGAATTTTTAGGAGATTATTGGCTTATTCCATAAAAAATCTAGGACAAAAATACTTATAGAAAATACAAAATTTAACTATATGTAGTATGTGTTATTTAAAACAATATACTTGTGAAATTAATAAATATTATTATAATATAGCTAAAACAAACATATTAATTGGAACAAGAATAAAGTTATTAAAACGATTTTACGTAACTAAACTACCAAAACCATGGGGATTAAGACTATATAATGAGATACAAAATGATAATGAATTATTAAAAGGAAATTAGGAACTTATCAAACATATATACTAAAATGAATAAATGAAATGTGTAATCAGACTTATGAAAATAAGAAAGTAAGAAAAGTAATTATAGGAGGATTATGTTGTCTAATATTAGTAGAAACAACACATTGGGAATGTTATGATAAAAATAAAAAATATAAAAGATATAAAAAATCTAGTAAAAAATATTATAAACCAAGATTTAAAAAATTTTATAAAAGGAAATTTAAACCATTCAAGAAAAATAGGTTTAATAAGGGAAGATTTTTCACAAAAAATAAGAGATTTAGTAAGAAAAACCTTAAAGAATGTACTTACTAGATATGTAAAGAAAAAGGACACTATGAAAATGAATGCCCGAAAAAAAAAGGAATAGAGAAAACCATAAGGCATATAGAATATATGAAGACTTAATATAACAAAATTATGAACCCATTGAATATAGTGACATATCTGAAAACGAAAGTATATATGAAATAGATTCTCAATATAGTTCTAAAGAACAAATTTTGAAGCAGAAATAGAAAATAATAATGAAAATATAAATTTTGAATCTGAAATAGAAATCGAGTCAAAAGAAGAAGAAGAAGAATGAGTTCTGATAACAAAAACCAAGAAATAATAATAATAATAATAATAATAATAATAATAATAATAATAATAATAATAATAATAATAATAATATATTTAGTTATAATAACTCCTTTGATGAAGAAAAATTTAGTCACAATCATAGATTAAATATTAAGATATAAGATATATTTAAAAGACAATGGTTTAATAGATTTTATAAAGCAATATATATAGCCAAACATTATGAATCAACTATAGATATATATCACACTAAAGGAAATACAGTAATACCATTAATAAATAAAGATGAAATAAATAAAGCATTATCTAAACTATCAGATAAAAATAGATATAAAAATCTATATTTGGGAGCAATACAAATAATAATAAAAGCACATTTTAGACAAGAAATAGATAGTCCAATATAATTATTTTGTATGGGTAATAAAATATTAAATGACCCAGTAGATGCTTTACTTGGAGCAGTATCAGGAAATTTAGTTTATAAGGAATTAAAATTTATTTTAATACCAGATTTTTCAGTAAGCATACAAGATAAAAATATTGATAAGACATTAAACCTATATCATAAGCTACATTGAATAGAAATGACAAATGGATCTAAGGTATTTTCAGTCACATATAGAGCAATATATACATTTACAACTAGTCATCATAAAAAGGTGCAAAAAGATAATATAAAATTACAAGTAGATATAGATGACACATTTTCTGATTTAGTTGCATATATATCACCAAGACAATAAACACCAACTAGTATAACTATGTTAAATAATTAATAATGGATATTAGACAAAGAAATAAAAATATAGGAATTACTCCTAGAATATAACATATATGAGAAAGACTATTGATATCTTCAGGAGAATCGTCTAGTGAAAATCATATAACTCAATTTAAAAATAAACCAATAATAATGGATAAACAAGGAAAAATATATTCTTGATCTAGAAGAAGTATAGATTTAAAATCATCTTTAAAAGCAAAACAATATTATATAGAAACAGAATTAGACATAGAAGGAGAATGGAAAATGTTAAAAACTTTAATTGATACTAGAGCAGCTAAAAACCATATAAATAAAAGTTTAGTATCTACATTTACCAAATATAATTTAGATGAAATATATGAATTCTTGGATTATTCAGGTAATAAGCATACAATTAATAATTATGTAAAAATCAATTTAGCCTTAACAGATATAAGTGGAAAAATAGTAATAATACCAATGGAAATAACTATGGATACAATCTCATCTACACGAATACTAATTTTATTAGGATTAGACTTTCTAAAAAATATAACTCCATATAATATAACTGATAATAATATAACTTTTACCTACAATGGAAATCAATACCAAATTGCAAAGATTAGAAACTAGTCATTTTAGTATTTATACAAATATAGAAATAATTTATAAAGACTACCATACAATTCCATATAATGCATTTATAGATACAGGATTAGCTATAACCTTAGTACAACCCTACATATTCCCAGATGAATTATGGAAAATAATTAATGAATATAAATTAGAAATTAATATAACAAGAAATATTACTAAATATGATTTAGTAGCAACAAATATAAAAATACAACTACAATCATATATACTTCAAATACCTAAAATATATCAATCTAAAACTCATGGATGTGATATTCTATTAGGAAATGATTCGTTAACAAATTATTATCCATTAAGTATAGAACCTTAATATTTAAAATTAATAACTCTTTGTAAACATAGAATTATTTATCCTAGGTTGTTATAGGCATATAAATGAAAATCCTCTCCCTTAATTCCTCGCGCAACGAACCGTTGTGAGAATCATATACAACAAAGAGAACTAATACAAGCATGTAAAATATAAAATGAGAAGGAAAAAATTAAAATGCCAAAAGAAATTGAAATATTACTAGATAAATGTGTAGGAACTAATCCAATAAAAAAGTGGAAGAAAAATAAAATATATGTAAAATTAGAATTAAAATATAATATACCTATAAGATGTAAGCAAATGTGGTATAGTAAGGAAGATAAAGAAGAATTTGAAATATAGATAAAAGAATTATTAAAGAAAAAATTAATTAAAAAAAGAAATAAAAAGAAATAAAGCTAGAATGGTTATCAATTATAAAAAAAAAATTAAATAAAGCCATAAAATTTGATGGATATCTAATACCTCATAAAGAAATTCTTATAAATAGTATTAAAGAAAAACTTGGCATTCAAAATTTGACTATAAATCTAGATTTTGGTAAATAAAAATGCATCCACAAAGTAGAAAATATACGACATTTAGTACACCTAGAGGACATTATGAATAGAAGGTTATGCCATTTGAATTATGTAATGTTCATCAAATATTCCAAAGAAAGATGGATCATATATTCAAAGATTTAAGACATTTTTGTTTTATCTATATTGATCATATTATAATATTTAGTGAGAAATTAGAAGAACATTTTAAGCAAGTTAAGCAATTCATATTAAGATGTATTAAACATAGAATTATGTTATCCAAAAAAAAGGTAGATATAGCAAAGAAAAAGATAGAATTTTTAGCATTTACAATATCTAAAGGAGAAATAGAGTTACAATATCTAAAGGAGAAATAGAGTTACAACCACATATAACGAAAGTTTTATTAAAGTTTCCTGATCAACTATAAAGCAGAAAGATGGTCCAATAATTTTTAGGACATGTCACCTATGCAAGCGACTTTATATAAGAGTGCATTAAAAAGAGAAAAGTATTACAAAACAAATTAAAAGGAGACAAACTTTAGAAATGTACAAATGCTGACACTCAAGTAGTAAAGGAAATAAAAGAATATTGTAAGAATTTACCAAAGTTACCCCTACTAGAAGAAAACGAAGAATTAAGACTAGAAACAGATGTTTCAGATGATTATTGAAGAGCTATTCTAAAAAGTAAAGATAAAAAGAAAATATATGGATATGCATTAGGAAAGTTTAAAAATTCAAAAAAGAATTATCATAGTAACAAAAAAAGAATTATTAGCAATAAAATATGCAATAGAAAAATTTAAATTAGTTTTATTACCGAATAAATTCACAGTAAAAATAGATAACACTTAAGTTAAATCATTTATTACAAAAAATTATAATGGAAAATTAGCTCAAAGAAGAAAAATGGGATGTCAAGAATACTTTGCTAATTTTAATTTTGATATTAAATATATTCCGAGAAAAGATAATATATTGGCAAATTTACTTAGTAGACCAAAATTTTGAATTATGCACTAACATTTATATTGTAGGAATATAATGGAGAAAAGTGTAGAAAAAATCACTAAGATTACATTAGAGAAAAAGAAAGTAATGAAATCTATGAAGAAAGTTATATCTCGTATTCAAATTCTAGAAAATGAGACAAAACAACAATTTAAAAATTTACAAAAATATATATCTTGTTCTCTAGAATTGGATAATTGGATTAGTCAAGTATCAATAAATTATGTTCAGGCGATCACATGCCAAAAGGAATCTAAAGCAGAAAGTTGTAGATCTCAGAAAATGACTATTCCTGGTATTACAACTAAGAGAGAGCTAAAAGAAGATATATCCAGGAATATATTGATGAGAAGATATGTTTAATTTTTAGACAATTCTGAATCATCACAGGCATCTATTTAAAGAAATATGGCATCTACATCAGTGGAGAATCTCAAGTCTCAATTGATAACACCAAGTGATCTATCACTATCATCTTAATAATGGAATGATGATGAGAGATCCGGATTAAACTTTACTGAACAGAAAAAGTAATGGAAAGCAAACTTTTTTAAAGCTCTGCAATATCTAGCAAAGGCCATTAATGCTATTAGAATCAACACTATTCCAATAAATGGAACATATAACAAGGCAATAATTTAAAAAAGAGCATAACCCAAGATGGTACAAAAACTCTATCGTTTTGGATTTATCCATACTATCTACCCTAGAGAAAACTTGGAAGAAATCAAATATTTACCAGAAGTAATCAAGTCTCAAATTGATATTTTTAATGGAATAACCAAAATAGCAAAGATTTATGTTTAAGTTTTCAGCATCATTACTGAATGGGATGATGAAAGAAATATGGAAATAACGGCAGAAACATTCATAAAGATGGGAACTACTACATATGAAATCATTCTAGACAGTAAAAAAATCAATTTACATCCACTAATAATTAAAAATATACTAGAAATGGGGATAAAAAATATTGAGACAAATATATGAGGACTTAAGGAAATTTTATCTGATAATAAAAAATATTATACTAGCTATCAGGATGATATTTTGATTACCAATCCCTCTAATGATTGGCATTAGAAATATTTACTTGAAGGCTATCTAGACAGCATTATTGAAGGAAGTTTACCAATGATAGAAGCAACTAAAGAACTTTTCAAAAAGGCAATAAAAAAAGAATCTATAGTGAAGGTCAAAAGAAAGGGACAAAGCTTAATGGAGCTGGACTGATGTGAGCACAATTAGCATAACCAAGCACAAAGGAAGCAAGAAAGATGAATTAGCTATTTCCCAAAGACCAATTACAAGGGCAAAGTCAAAAAAGCTTAAAGAAACTCTAAAAGCTTTCATTAGACCTTATGTGGAGAAAATGCAAGTCCAAGAGATCAAAGAGGTTAACTTGAACTTTGAAGACCAATTTAGTATTTATTCCCTTTATAATATATTTTTAATTGAAGACACATGTATTTAAGTGAATGAGGAAGAAGTTCAAGTAAAGTTGACCCGAGAGCACTGACTTGATAAAGTGAAAATTCACTCCACCGAGTGCCACACAACTCGATAAAGTGGATTTTCACTCTATCGAGTCCTTAATAAAACCCCACACTTGACATTATTCCACTTTTTGATATAGAACCTTGCCACTCGGTAGAGTGAAAACTCACTCGACCAAGTCACTCCACCATGGTAGAGTGGAGTTTCACTCCACCAAGCTACTCCAACACTTTGTAAAGTGGATTTTCACTCTATCAAGCCACTCCACCACGTTAGAGTTAATTTGTACTCCACCGAGGTACCATAAATTTCAGTTACGATATTTCACAATTATTTCCTGTTTTAATTGTTTTGGAAGTTTAGTTTCAATAGGTTTCTTCTTTCTTTGTTATTTAAATGAATTGTAGGCTTTGTTACAAGAACAACTTAACTCTTGGTTATTTATTTAGATTAATGAGATTTTCATTGGCTTTGCCAAATCTATGAGAGTTAATTGTTTAATTGATTCTTGCTATTGCATGAATAATTAGACTTAGCAAAGTTGCATGATTATGTACTCTTGATTCTATTTTCTTCTTATTTTTAATCAATCTATCATAAGCATTTCCTTAAATATATATTGTTTGGGGATTCTTTAGATTAAGGGTTAATTTCTTGTTTATGTTTAAATATTATGGTATGTTGGCATTCTAATTTAAATATAGGCTGGGGTTCTGCATCAATTGGTATCAAAGCATAGGCTAAGAGATAAATTCTTAACTATCCTTTAATTTTGAGTTCTTCATTTTTTTTTGCTTGATCAAATTCAAATTACTCTTTTACTTAAGTTCAAAAGTGAACAACTTGTGAATTATTTCTTTTATTGAATCTGAAAATTGCCAATAATCTATTTGATTATTTATCTTACACTTTTGGAGTGGTTAGTTGTTTAATTGAATCAATCCAGCAAGAATTATGAGTAAACACTTTCACAATTGGTTTGAAGCCATCAATACCAGGTCGTTACTCTTAATTTTAGTCTATGGGTTGTGTTTATTGCATGCTATCGTTGAATTCTTCTTGTTGAGACTACATAAATTCTATTTAAACTAAACACTAGGTTTAGTTAAACATTGCATTCAAGAGCATCCTTTGTGTCTAATTTCTTTTTATTCTAAGTTATCAATTTGTATGTCTAAGTTATTTATTGGTTCTAATTATACTAGTTTAACATATTGCACATTGTTGAACATCTATATATCATAGTACATGAAATCTTCTTCTTGTTTACTAAGTTCTGATTTTGGTCAATTTGCCTCTAAATTCGGTACTTTTACTGTTCCTGTTAGGTTTTTATTATTTCACTTAATCGACTTACTTAATTGTGTGTACTTGTTTGAGTTTGTTTCTGAAGTGCAATTGTGAGACATCAATTGAGAGTGGAGAGATAAACACATAAAAGAGTGTTGTGAGAATTATTTTATCTAACATCTTTTGTAGGTTTACACAATAACTAAGAAATCTACTAAGAAGGGAATTATAGACACCGTGACCCAAGGCAGCATAGATCAGGATTACCTAATTATGATGAAATAGTATATTACTAATAGCAGGCTCGGATCTCGAAACTCCAATCGTTAATTTATCACTTTTTCTTAAAGATTTTCACGATTCTCTAAATGCTTTTAAAAAATTTTCGAGTGTTTTAACAAGATAGGAAAAAAACCTTGGTTTTGGAAAGTCAGTGGTGACTGAAGGCTGTACGTCACCTAAGGGGCGGCCATCTGCGAGTCCTTACCTTCAGAACTGTATGAATTAGGGGTATTTTGGGAAATTTGGGACCTAGTGATAAGGGACGGCCATCCCTCACTTATAGATGCTCGTCTCTGGGTTGAAACCTAGATTTTTCCATGTTTATCTAGAATTTCAGAAAGGGAAAGTTTGGGGATAAAGATCAAGTCCAGATTTTAGGGATTTTATCTCCTAATCTTGCAATTTTTGAGTTGCATTTGGATTGAAACTCTCCATGAGGTATAAAAACAAAAATTAGGGTTTTGAAAAGGGGGGAATCATTATTCTTTGAGGAAAGAACCATTAGAGAAAAAAGAAAACTAATTTCTTTCTCTCTCTAAAAAGTTTATGCCTTTGCAATTTTTTAACTCACAAGAACGAAGTTCATACTTCTTTTTAAGAATAAAAGAACATGATTCGGAGCAAAGATCTACACTTCAAAGATCACAAATTCAGAATATCTCCTAAGGATAATATTTTAGGCTCATTTATAGTTTCTCTCTCTATAATTCATTCATTTAATCTCATAATTATTTAGGTGTTGATTTAATTTTTTTACTATTGAGATTGAATAACATGCTATCTTTGTTAAAATATGATTCGTTTCTTATTTGTGTGATGTTTTGAAGGCATGATGATCAAAAGGAATTCTCCCATTGTTGTTTTGAAGTTCTTCTTTTTTTAAACATACATGTGTTGAATTTCCTTAATTTTAATGTAATATGATGTGTGTTTTGGTGTTTTAACATATTTTTGGCATGACTTAATGACACTATAAGAAAATTATAAAATAGCAACGGAAATTAGCAACTGAATTTGTCCAATTTCCGTTGCTAATAAAAATTAGCAACGGAAAATAGCAACGAAAAATTCGGTTGCAATATTGATGGTTGCTATTTCTTAGCAAAAGAAAATTTATTCCGTTGCTAATTTAGCAACGGCATAGTAATTCTGTTGCTAAATTTAGCAACAGAAATGAAATTCCATTGCTAAAACTAACCCAGGCAATTTTGGTGAATTGGTCAAAACCAGCAATGGAATAAAAATTCCGTTGCTAAATTTTAGCAACAGAAATACTATACCGTTGCTAAAACTAACCAAGGCAATTCAGTGAATTGTTCAAAATTAGCAATGAAATATGTATTCCATTGCTAAATTTAGCAACGGAAAAAATTCCGTTGCTGAATCCAACCAATATTAACTAGTCAAATTTAGCAACGAAATAATTATTCCGTTGCTAAATTTAGCCTAGTAAGACCATTTTCGTTGTTATTTTTTCCATCCAAGTAGCTTTTAATTTCAATCCAAATTTTTACATATAAATAAATATAATTCAAAACTTGTAATGAAAGTTTAAAATTTGATAATATAACAAAAAAATTATAATACATGATAATTAAAATCCTGAAAAGATATTGTACAACTGTAAAGTAATAATCTATTAAAACCATGATGAAAATAACATAAAGTCATTTATCAATACATGAAAATTATAAATCTAAGTTAAGTAGGTGGTGAAGGTGAAGGTGAAGGAGGATGATGCGGCTGCTGAGCACCCCTGGTTTCCAAATCTTCAACTCGATTCTTTAACTGGGTTACAGTATCAATCAACAGGGTGATTGCGGTCTCAAGCTGAACGACTTTTTGAGAAGATTCACACCGCTTATTACAAGCAGCTATAGATGATGCAGAGGTATTCGAATGGGAAGTGTTTCCAATTGAACCTAAACCAAAAATCCTTCCACGATTATTCTTACCACCAACTGCTTCAAGAAATATCTGACTCTCATCAACACTTTCAGAGCTCTGCTGTCGTTTACTGAGAGTATCTTGTATTTACTCCTATCATTACAATAATTACAATTACTTAGCCAAGTTTTCATGAAATAATTAATATTAATGTATAAATTTTACATACATTGAGTTGTCTACAGCGGGTATTAACGAATGTCTGACCATCATGCCTCTTTGTGTGGGTGTGCATGAATAATTCAGGATATGTAGGCTTCCTACCCATAGACTTTTCCTGCATAACCAATTAAACTCAATTTCATAAAAAATTAAGCAGTTCCCTTTTTATATGATATTTACCTCTTGTACAGTAAAAAATTTATCTCAATAATGCAACAATCCATGGAATCAGACATATATTAAACTATCATTATCCATAATAATCATATTTTTTAGTCCTTTTATGGGATTAACATTTGACAATAATATGATTTTTATATGTCGTTAAGTTACTATTTATTTGGCAAAAATTTCGACAGTATAACGGCTTATAAATCTTGCTATCCAAACCTATAATTGATCGAAATTACACTCCCAATTATGTTCCTCCACCTCCAATACTTCGTTCACAACCATAACAGTTCTAAAAATCACATCACATCACATCACAATCCCAATCAAACATAACATCAACGTATTTTTTTGATATTTCCAATTTGTGAAGTAATAAATTTATGTTATTAACACAGCCATCAATTGAAGTGTAATCGAAATACTTACCAGTTTATCAGCATGCTTGTGATGAGTCAAAGTTCCTCCAGTGTGCACGGCTAAACTGTCTCCATCTGAGCCTCCCCGTCTGTTTGAAGAATTTCTCTCTGAAATGGCAACTGCTTTAGGTGATTCCCAGTATTGCTGCCAATGATCCCATATTGCTTGAGAAATAAAAGAAGGTCGTTCACCTCCCTTGTGAAATTTAGCAAAAAATTCTTTATATCGTTGACGGGCACGCTTTTCCCAAACTTGATAAATGGTATCATTATATTTTGGATGCCAAAAAAATTCTTTCTAATAAAAAAGAAAATATAATATAAGTATTGTAAAATACGTTAGGCATCTAATTAATGTATAAAATTAGATTTTTTGAAACCAATATTGTAATTTATTTTTTGTACCTCAAACTCCTGAAAATAAAAATCCCTTGTCTGCAGAGAGAGATTCTTCCAAACATAACCCTCCATTTCTATCCTCTCTTTGAACTTGGACCTAATCTTTCTTGAGCATATACCAGATGGAATAAAACTGTTAATATGAACAAATTTAAATCAGTTTCAAATTACATATCCATAACAGTAGACATAAACTTACGTTAGCTTCTAATACAAAATAATATCAATACTCACATATCATTGATAATCTTGATATAAATTCTTCCATCAACTCCCTTCGAACCAAGCGGAGGGCCTTCTCCTTCATCTCCAGCATCTACCCCCGGTACATTTGTCGGTATAGAATCAGATTTTGGTTCGGGAGTAGATGTATTTATAGGTGGTACTGATATATTTGGATTGTTGGATGCCGAATCACTTGGTAAATGAGGAGAGCCATCGGCATTTGGTGTTGGTGAAGGTGATGCTTGATATGGTTCTGAGGGGTCACCTGTGCACTGCCTTCTTCATTTGAGAATAATCTGAGCCTAGGCAGTAACATTCCCTTCTTTTTTTTGGGTGGCATATTTTGTACCTGAAAAATAAAGAAAAATAAAGAAATGGATTATGCTTCTTGTAATAGAACAATATGATTAAAGCATAGATAACAATATTATACCGGTGGCAATAATACACAGATTTGGATTACTTAAAGGACAAAATGTAACGTACTCAAATTAATCGCTATCATCACTTAATTGCACATCAAAATCATCCTCTGTTTCTGAACATTCAGAACTAAAGTCGAGCTCATCTTCAGAATTCTGCCCATTTATGGAATTGCCATCCTCTCCTGAGGAGATTTCCACAAATTCATTATTTGGATCATTTAAAGGTTCATTCTCAAAAGATGCATTTATTTGATGTACATCCATGTCTTCTTCCTGAAATGCTTAATTTTCATTTATCTTGCTTTCTCCTTTTGCATGGGGTTCAAAAACACCTCCTGGTTTGACTTTACAGACTGCCAACCAATCTAACTTATCCCGTCTTAAGCTGGGATAAGGGATATAATACACCTGGCTAGCTTGCATTGCTAACACGAATGGTTCAAATTGTTTAAATCTTCTCTGCTGGTTGATTTCAATGAGATTATATCGGCTATGTACTTTTGTTCCAATGTTAACAATAGGATCAAACCATTCACACTTAAAAAGTACACACCGTTTTATCGGCAATGCAGGGTATTCAATTTCAAGTATTGATGGGGATTTATTTGAACCCTTAGTCTCGCTAGACTGCGTATAGGATGAGTAGGGTATCGTTCCAAAGGGAACGGGGTAAATTTTGTATTGAAACCACAAAGAGTAGATGGATAGGTAGCAAATAAAATAAAGATTATGCATTTAACTAAATATCTAAACTACTTTGGATATATTAAATTAATTTGGATTAAAGATGACTTAACTGATAGTATGAACATACATTAAAAATATGAAATAGTAATTCATCTCAGAACAAGTTCAAGTAATTGTATGGATAAAGTGACTGGAGAATTTAGCCAAGATTCTTTAAAGTAACTCTCGTTGTCAGTAAAGATGTTTTCATTTAGAGTCTATAAGCACTCTCGTGTCATTATAGAGATAAACAAAAATAATAAAGCTCTATGCCAATTCTTTAACTCCTCAAAGTGAATTCCTTATCTCTAAGTGAATTCAATGCTTCAAGTACATTCATTTGTTTTTCCATCAAAGAATTCCAACTCTTGTTGCGAATAAATTGACTAACATGCCAAATATGGTGGCCAATCATACATAGCAAATCAAAGCACACAAATGGATGTAAATCATACTTCATTCATAATAATAATAAACATGTCTTAAACAAATACTAGTGCATAATTATAATGTACAAAGGAAACTAGCCAAATATATAATTGAATTAAAGATAAACAAGAGAAAGAAACTCATCTCTTGTTCTCTTGACTTTGTCCCTTTGTAATCATCTAATAAAAACTAAGTAAAAATGTTTATCCAAAATAAAACTATATTTCTAAAAACTAAACATTGATTTTTTCTTTTTTTCTTCAGAGCTTTACTCCCATATTTATAGAGATTAACTCTACAAACATGTCCCTTCCGAGTAGTTGTCAATTGTGAAAAGTTTCCCTGAAAATTCTTGATGCTTGGCTGAAGAATCATGTGCAGAAAGATGGCGTCATTTGGGAGCAGGCATCATGTTCCACTCGTGAACATCTTCACGAGTCGTGAACTCCATCAAACTATCTTCACTCGTGAACTACATGCCGACTCGTGAATGCTTGTTCAACTTGTGAATTGTGTTACTCTCCTTACTAAATCATGACTGCCGTCACGACTCGTAAACTGCTGCTGGGACTCGTGAAGTCTATCCGAGTCGTGAAGAAATCCTCCTTCTTTGCACCACTCGTGAAACACCTCACCTTATCCTACAATTACAATTAAACACAATAATTAAGCAAAAACACCTAAAATATATATATAATACTACATACTTAGTTACTTAAATGAATAAAATACACACTAAACAATAGACCATTCCACATGGTATCAAATTCCCCCACACTTAAACCTTGCTTGTCCTCAAGCAAGGAAAGAATGAGAAAATTTAATTCCAAGTTAAACTAAATAAGTTAAATTATAAAGCATTGCTCAATATTTACTTTAAATAAGATTGAAGTGAAGTCAAATACCTTAAACACTCAAAATTTCAATAAATCAAATCTTAAGACATATATTCTTAGTTACCAAGTCACCTAAGTTTACTAAACCCAACATCAAGATAATAAAGTCTCAAAACTAACCATGCTCAAGGGAGAATATTGTTCATAAAACCTAAGATTCTAAAACTATAGTTACCTTTTAGGACAAATTGCAAGCACACATACCTTTAAACCAATCTCATGGCATTTTTAGACCACATTTTTCATTCTTTTTCTTCTTTTTTTATTAAACATGGGTATACTTTTAGACTTTATCCCATGAATAGTAAGAGAATGTAGTATTGGGTGCATTTTATGCTCCATCCCATATTTAATTAAGCTTTTGAGCATGCATCTTGCTTTATTTTATTTATTTTTCATTTTCTTTTGCTAGTCCTCATCCATTATTGAATAGATAATAGTTTCCATGAGACAACAAAAATCCTAAAATCTTAAGCTAAATGAAAAAATTCTAACCTTAAAGCATAGTTAGTAAAGAGACTAAAGAACCTAAAATGTTGAAAGAAGTAAATAAGAGATAACTTGAAGACATAAAATACATGCCAAAAAAAATCTTGAAAAACTAATCAAATGAGTATAAATGGTAAATGACTCTTTATAACAACCTTTATTACATACAATATGAGCAATACTTCTAATAAAACTTACGAAAAAGGTTAGTCTAAATAAAGAAAAAGACAAACAAAAACAAATAACACACATAAGGTTTATGATGCTCCCCCACACTTAGAACACACATTATCCTCAATGTGAAGGAACAAAACATAAATAACAAAAAGAAACAACTAAAGAAAATAGAGGAAAGAAAACTCCCCTAAAGATCATGGTGAAGGTGGAGGTGAAGACACCACATAGCCCGATTGGGCAATGAAGGCATCCACCTTGTGCTCAAGGTGGCGTTGACATCGAACCAAATGGGAGGTAACTTGCTCCAATGATGTGAGTTGATTCTGTATGGTGGATTGATTTTGCAACAACTGGTTGAACATGGAATGAATGAAATGTGAAGAAGATCCAGTAATAGGTGGTGAAATAGCAACCTCGTCTCTAGGAACATCCTCTATAGGAACATCTCCTTGTTCCTGTGCCATATCCCCTGCCTCATCCGAAGTGTTTTCCTCAGCCACTTCTTGTGGAGTAGAGCTTTCTGCAAGATCCTTCCAACAAGAACGTGAAAGCGGGGGAATAAATTGAAAGGAATTATTGACAATTTCACCTCTAACAAAAATATGCTTGGAAAAATATAAGCATGGAAGTGCAGTATCATAAGTGCGCAAATCAATATCAAGACTCCTAGCAATAGCAGCTATTATGTTTGAAAATTCAAAAAGACCAATAAATAGACTTGTGATTATGCACACACCACATCAAGAAAAGTTCATGACTTGAAACTCGATTAAATTCAGGCTTGTTAAAGACAACAGAGGCAAGGATATTATGCAAAATCCAATACTTCAAATCTGTTATAAACATAGACTTAGCCTCTCTAGCCCTAAATGGTGTAGTTAAGCTAGTGAGAAAATTCCAAAAAGCATTAGGCCGGTAACTCTTAGGAGGATCACATAATCCAGATTGTTTAAAGCCAAAAATGCGATGCATCATGAAATATGTTAATGTATAATCAATCCCATTTAAACGAAAGTCCACTAGCCTAGGATTTTCAGCATTTTCCTTCAAATTTGTGTAAAATTCCAAGATCAAATCAGTATAAATTGTTCGTGCATATTAACAAAAAGCAATAAGCCACATTGAGATAGCATTTCATTCACTGCATCAAGCAATCCCACTTGTTCAAGTAAAGAGTTTGGAAAATACTTACATTGAGAAATTGCTCTATCCTTAAGAACAAGGAACTTATTACCTTTATGGATAGAGGAAAGGGGAAAGGGTGAACCAAAATCTGCCTGTAAACTTGCTAGTTGTGCTTCATCTCCCCTTGTTGACCCCTTAAGGTTGAGACGTTCTTGGTTCTCACCATTGTTGTTAAAGAGAATGAGGCAAAGAAAGAAATGCACAAACATGAATGTATAGAGAAGAAATGTGAGTGTATGTTGCAGTGAAAGAAAAGCAAGTAAACAAACGGGAATGTATGGAGAAAGTGAAAGAGAAAGGAAGTGTACGAGGAAAGTAAAAGAAAAGAAATGTGAAAAGTGAAGAAAAGAGTAACTGCAGTATTTATAGAAGAAGGAAGGAGAAAGTGAAAAGAAATGTCATTTCACAAACCCTAGGTTTGATTTATATCCGTTCCCCCCATTAAATTTAAGTTAATTAAGGGCAGTTAATCCAAATTAAAATCGCAAAGATGATTAATTAAAAGAAATAAGAGTTAAGAAAGAAATAAAAATAAATTAAAAATAAGAACATGAAGTAAAAATCACGACTCGGTAATCTTGGAATAGTGCATCACGATTCGGCATAAGCATCACGACTCGTGAAGAATGAAGCATTTGTGGCACAAGAGGAGATGTTCACGAGTTGGCATAAGAATCACAACTCATGAAGAATGAAGCATTTGTGTCACAAGAGGAGATGTTCACGAGTCGGCATAAGAATCACGACTCATGAAAAACAAAATGCAGGCAACTGAGGAAAATGTTCATGAGTTGGACAGCCTTTCACGACTCGGTATCATTTCCTTTCTATGTTACTCGTGATCTTCTTCACGACTCAGTATAGTCTTCACGACTGAGTATATTGCTGCCCTCTGGAACACTCGTGAACATGTTCACGAGTTGAACTACACTCGTGAACATGAGCCACAATTTTTCTACAAAATCATACCAATCTCGAGCCAAAATTTAAAATTACAACAGATAAATAAATCAATAAGAAAGAAAACTATAAACTACTTAAAACTTAACCAAAAATAAATCATAAACAAAAACTCTAATTCTAAAGCAAACAAAAAACAATATAAAAATTCATACATCTAATAACTAATTTATATCATACAATCCTAAAACATCTACTCTTTTGTATCAATCAATAAAAATTCATTCAAGCCGTTCCCCGACAACGGCGCCAAAATCTAATGGAAATTTATTTGAAACCTTAGTCTCACCAGACTGCGTATAGGATGAGTAGGGTATCGTTCCAAAGGGAACGGGGTAAATTTTGTATTGAAATCACAAAGAGTAGATGGATAGGTAGCAAATAAAATAAAGATTATACATTTAACTAAATGTCTAAACTACTTTGGATATATTAAATTAATTTGGATTAAAGATGACTTAACTGATAGTATGAATATACATTAAAAATATGAAATAGTAATTCATCTCAGAACAAGTTCAAGTAATTGTATGGATAAAGTGACTAGAGAATTTAGCCAAGATTCTTTAAAGCAACTCTTGTTGTCAGTAAAGATGTTTTCATTTAGAGTCTATAAGCACTCTCGTGTCATTATAAAGATAAACAAAAATTATGAAGCTCTATGCCAATTCTTTAACCCCTCAAAGTGAATTCCTTATCTCTAAGTGAATTCAATGCTTCAAGTACATTCATTTGTTTTTCCATCAAAGAATTCCAACTCTCGTTGCGAATAAATTGACTAACATGTCAAATATGGTGGCCAATCATACATAGCAAATCAAAGCACACAAATGGATGTAAATCATACTTCATTCATAATAATAATAAACATGTCTTAAACAAATACTAGTGTATAGTTATAATGTACAAAGGAAACTAGCCAAATATATAATTGAATTAAAGATAAACAAGAGAAAGAAACTCATCTCTTGTTCTCTTGACTTTGTCCCTTTGTAATCATCTAATAAAAACTAATTAAAAATGTTTATCCAAAATAAAACTATATTTCTAAAAACCAAACATTGATATTTTCTTTTTTTCTTCAGAGCTTTACTCCTATATTTATAGAGATTAACTCTACAAACATGTCCCTTCTGAGTAGTTGTCAATTGTGAAAAGTTTCCCTAAAACGTCTTGATGCTTGGCTAAAGAATCATGTGCAGAAAGATGGCATCATTTGGGAGCAGGCATCATGTTCCACTCGTGAACATCTTCACGAGTCGTGAACTCCATCAAACTGTCTTCACTCGTGAATTGCATGCCGACTCATGAATGCTTGTTCGACTCGTGAATTGTGCTGCTCTCCTTACTAAATCTTGACTGCCTTCACGACTTGTGAACTGCTGCTGGGACTCGTGAAGTCTATCCGAGTCGTGAAGAAATCCTCCTTCTTTGCTCCAATTGTGAAGCACCTCACCTTATCCTACAATTACAATTAAACACAATAATTAAGCAAAAACACCTAAAATATATAAATAATACTACATACTTAGTTACTTAAATGAATAAAATACACACTAAACAATAGACCATTCCACATGGTATCAAGTATCTCAATAATTTTGTCGAAATAATCCATTTGTTCCCATTTTATGCTAACCCCACTGTTTATTGTTGCCATGCTATGCCCATAATTTTCTGAATGAAATTTATATCTATTAAAGAAATAGACTGGATATGATTTAACAGTTCACAAAGGTCTTTTCGCAAGATCACATATAAGATTGTTTTCTATTTTATTTTCATAAACCTACATAATAAAAAAATGAAATTAAATCAATAAATATAATATATTGTAAGTTTAATAGTAATTTATTGAAAGGTACCTCATATTGCAAGTTAAAAACTTACATAATTTGCAAACCAATGTGGGAAGTTTTTTTCTACCTCTTTATTGATGTCATCTTGTTGTTTTTCTGGCATGAGCTCACTTAACAACTCCTCGTATTGGCTAAAGAGATTGTAAATTATATTAGCTATAATTCTACAATCCCCGAGAATAAGAACACACTCAATTTGAAATATAACTTAAACTTACCGCACAAAAGGTTGAATTTCTTGGCAATTCAATAAAATGTAACCATGGGCAACCTCCATTTATTTGCCTGTTAACATTCTTCTTGTTGAGCGCCCATGTGTTCGGCCAGGATATGAGAAAATAGATAAGTTATCATCATCAATCCGCTCACCCCCATCATCATTACGAGGAACTTTCCTTTGTCGAGTTATCACATGTGGCTCAAAATAATGTGAACAAAAATTACTTGCTTCCTCTACTAAATACGCGTTGCATATAGAGCCTTCAACTCTAGCCTTATTTTTAACATTTTTCTTCAAGTGATGCAAATTCCTACGTTACAATTAGGATAATTATTTTTACTAATTTGGTATAAATATATATAAGTGTTAGGTAAAAAGGGTATTTAATTACCTCTCAAATGGATACATCCATCGGTATTGAACTGGACCAGAAAGTTTAGCCTCGTAAATTAAATGTATAGGTAGATGCTCTATACAGTCAAAGAAGCTGGGAGGAAAAATACCCTCTAATTTGCTCAATATTACTGAAATGTCCCTTTCTAGTCTTTCCATGTCAGATAATTATATTTCAGATGATGTTAAGCTTTTGAAAAACAAACTTAATTCTGTTATGGCTTCCCAAACATTATTTGGTAGGAGCTCCCGAAATGCAATTGGAATTAGCCTCTGCATAAATACATGACAATCATGACTTTTCATTCCAAATAATTTGTACTTTCTCATATCAACACACCTTGCCAAGTTTGAAACATAACAATCTGGAAACTTTAGGCTTTTCAACCACTTACACAAAATTTGCTTTTGTTTTTTATCCAAAGTGTAACATGGATTGTTGAAAGTAATAACCAGCTGCATTATAAACCATTTGTGTGTAAGGATTTTCATTTGCATCCACATTATTTGGTCTAATACTAGCTCCTATTGCAAACCCATCCATATTTATTAATGTATGTACTAGATGTCCCCTAGAGGTGCTACTTATTATTGGCTTCCCGTGTCGTGTCCATTCAAAATAATTTGGAACAAATCCTTTTTTTAACAAATGTAGATGCACTTCATCAATAGGGAGGAAACGAATATGTTTGCACTTTTTACGTGGACATCTGATTTTTGGGCCATCCATATATTCAGGCTGTAAACTTGCATATTCTATGAATGATTGAACCCCCTCAGCAAACTGAAGGTTAATGAAACCATCTGGCGTTAATCGCCTATACATCCAAGATCTATCAACATTACTCATGCTTGCGAAAATGTTATTCAAACTCATCCACAAGACTAATCCCAAAAAAGCAGCATCCTCTTCTTTGTTGCTACTGCTGGAATACGCTGGAAAAATAGAATGGCCATCCCAACAAGGTAAAACACTACTGCTCATACAACAGTGACACATGTAAAATGCAAGTTGAAGTGACTAATGCAATACAAAGTATATAATGCAAGGGAATAATGCACACCCAAAGTAAGCGTGGAAGTTCAATTATCTTATCACTTAAATAGAGAACTGGATTTAAGAAACAGCATAGGCATGCCAACAAGGTAAAACACTATTGCTCATACAAGAACATATATATATCAAAGCATGGCACAAAATTAAGTTGCGTCAAGCTATGTGGCACTCAACCATGATAACCGAGTTATCCTTTAGAAACCAGTAGCCCGCAAGTCGAATTGTTTCAGCCTATATACCTTGATACAACAGTGACACAAGTAAAATGCAAGCTGAAGTGACTAATACAATACAAAGTATATAATCAACAAATCACAGTAATCAGTTGAGCAACAAACTTGGAACTTTTTTATTCCTTTCTTAATTATGAAAAGCAAACTTACTCACCATTGTCGAAATCCTTGCTTGCTAATTGCATCAAAAAAATTTTTAAGCAAACTTACAGCAATTCTTCTAAAACTAAAGCAAAGCAATATCTATATAGCTTAGAGATCAATACAATTCATATAGTATTTCAAGTTTTAGTCGAATTAATTCACAAAGTATATCACATACATAATAATACCTAAAATAAATCATTTATTCAATAGGACTTACAAATCTTGAAGGCAATATTCAGCAGGGTACAACAAACCTCAAAGAACCGAGCTTCAACAGCAAAGCAAGTGTCGCAGCTAACAAAATGGAAATAAATAAGGAGACTCAGATCCAAATCCCTATTGCAGCATGATATTAGAATAAAATGGTCAACTATACAGTACTTGAGGTCTAACCTCTAAACCTCAAACTGGCACTAATTATGTACACTTTGGTGCCTACAAAGAATGATATTATTATAATCGTTACTTCATAACAAAAATGCAGTCCATAATTTTTATAAAGAATGATAATATTATGCAAAAGGATGCCAAAATAGAATTTCCAGCTCGAACAGAATCATTACATATTTTACTCAGACATCAAGAGGTAGCACACAACACAAAACCAAAGTGTGTACAGAGACATATTCAATTAGAGCAGCATGCAAAAGAATAATCCACTGCATGTATTAGATTGTTTAATTAAATGACGTCTTCTCTAGGTACAACATACTGTTTAATTACAAAACAGTGGGCATGCATTCATTTGAGCTTAGATAGTTTAGATTTAGAACTCTAGTCATACCAAAAGTAATGAATGCTTTTAACCAAAAAGAAAAAGAGAAATCAGAAAAAGAAACAAATATCCACAAGTGCTAATAACTACTGCAAAAATTAGAACATAAAAAACCTAGGGTCTGATTGAGATTATGAGACCTTTGACCATAATTCCATTATATCAAGGTTTTGCAACACCTAAAGAATTACAAAGAAATAAGAGAAATTCAAAAAATGACGATAGGGTAGCCACATTCAGATTTGTAAGTTGAATGCCATACAAAAAGAATAAGATTATAAAGAAAAACTTGTATGGGCTTAATTTTCCATAGAATATATTATGAGTTAGCAAATATAGCAGATAGATTAGTAAGAGAATCAAATATGTAAAGTTTATCATCTAAAACATAGACTCATGTCATATATAGTTTGTTTTTATTCATTCTTCAAGGACAAATAGAGATCAACCATATTATTTTAAGACTTAGGTTAAATACCATCTTCATCACTTATGACAAGTTCAACCATACCATTTATGGGTGTTGTTATCACATCTTTGGTGTAATCTGGCCAAACTCCTTAAAGATATTATTTACAAAGTGAAAATGCAATCGCTCATGCTTTGTGATTTTTCTAAACTTGATATTCTGATTCATTATTCATAGGAAAATGATAAAATGATAATATATGGAATCACTTATAGAGAGAGCAAATGACAAACAAAATAAGTTATGAAAAGAAATTATGTGACTGCTAATAAAACACAGAACCAATAAATAACAAGAATAAATAAATTCTGAACATACCACAAAAAACACAGCAAAGTTAATAATTTCTGAAATGATTGAGGAAGCACAATTATGAAGCTAACTGTGAAGAAGAAAGCACAACATGCACATATTAGAATAACAACCAAAAAATCAAGCAAAAAAATTTACTAGAGATGGAAGCCATCATAAGGTAAATGAAATTGAATTGAGACATTTGGAAATACAATAAAAGAGAAAGAGGGATTTTCTTTTATAAATGGTAAAAATGAGCTTAATAATTTAGAGATCTAAATATGCACTGTAGCCAACAAAGTGTTGGTTTAATTAAGCTTAGATCAAACTCAATTTAGTTGGTAATAACTCTTACAAGAACATAATAGAAGAAAAAAATTGAATTTCGTTATAAATCATATAATTACTGACCTCTACAACAAGAATCTCATCTGTTCAAGCCGTTAATTCATCAGCACCACTAGCATTATGAGTATATACTATCCTAACAACTGCAGGATCTGTAATTATACCTAACAATCAATCGAATAATATGATCATGAGAGTACAAAATTAATAAAAATACTGAAAATAGTAAAGAAACTAGGTAAAATAACAAATAAAAGAAAACAAGTATGAAATCATCGTTGGAACAATTCCATTAACAATGAACAGAATTTAAATCAAAAAACCAAGCAAGCATACATTGATGTATCAAAACTTATTATTGGGAGAAACACAAGGAACCATGAACAAGAAAATCAAAAAGCATAAAAGATTGAAGAAAACGAGAAAAAGACCATACTTATGAATATTTAATGAATGACTGATTGAGTTGTTATGAATCTATTAAGCATGAGTCCGTGAGAGGGAGAGTAGACAGATACAGATATGCAAAGCCAAAGCACATTATAGAAAAACCATTGATATCCTCCGCCCTCTCTCTTTCTCTCAACAGACATTTCTCTCTCTATTTTCTTAGAAATGGATTGGTAGATTTAGAAACCATTGAATCAATTGGAATCAAAAGACTTTGTCAACTTAATTGAGAACATGAGTTGAAGGTCAAGTGTATAATTTAACTAAAAAATTATGCAATTAAAGAAAAAGGAAGTGAAGCATATCTAGAACCAAGGCCCATGTTCTCATATTCTCATACATTAATTATTATTTATTTATTTTTATTAAATTAATTCACATGATTAGTGCATTGACATTGAATTGTGTTTATGTTAGTATATAATGCTTAGTTCTCAGTACAGAATCTAATCTGAATTCTCATATAACTAGATATTCTTAAAACAAACCAATTAATTAACTAATTAACCTGCTGTTTGTAGCATGGATTACTGGAAATAATGCAGTCAAAATAGCACTGATTAAGCCAAAGTTAATTAAATATACGAGACAGGATTGACATTAGATTAACATAGTCTAGTTATAGGTATTAGTGAAGTTAAATGTACCAGAAATAAGCAGCTCTTTTTAGGGTTTGGATGTCAGCAATTGAGATACTGAAAACTCAACCAGCATCACTCTTAATAGTTCAATCTCTTTAATTGAGAAATAAAATACAGTCAATAAGAGTCATCTACTTCAATTCAAAAGCATTAAGAAATAAAATTCCAAAGAATAAGACAATATAAAAATGGATTCAAAACCGACTAATCATAATACGAATACAAGAGACGCAGATCTATATTGTAAATAGAGATCTCATTAGATATGTAAGTGATTATCAAGCAATAAATTGAGATGTTAACCACGCATTGCTGAACAGAGGACTAGAAATTAGACAAAATTCGAATTTCTTCTTTATGAAGATCTGAGTTGCGATCACCTGCAAATATATGGGAAAGTCTAAAGTTAAATCCTAGGGTTTAAAGGCATCAGAAAGTGAAATGAAAATGGAAAAGAAAGAAAGAAAACCTGAGAACACTAATTTCAATATATGTACCCAAAATCACACACAAATAATCAGATTGGGAGAAACACAAGGAACCATGAACAAGAAAATCAAAAAGCAAAAGAGATTGAAGAAAACGAGAAAAGAAAAGAAATGGCTACTCCCTCAGAAAAGAAAAGAAAACATGTTGAAGCAAATGAACACAAGGGTGAAATCCAGAGATATCGAAAAAAAAGAGAGAAAGAAACACATATCTAAACAAACACACATCACATACGTGTTAAAGCAAATGAAAGAGGGAGATGAGAGCACCAGACTGCAAAGGATAAAGTGAGAGCTCGATTTCTCTATGGCAGATTACGATAGAGAGTGTAGAGAGAGACGGAGAGAGAAAAAACGGCGGCAGGAGAAGGAAAGACATAGAAAAGAGAAGAGACAGCGGCAGGGGAAATGAAAATGGACTATTTATACCTAGGGCACAAAATAAAATAGCTACAGAATTTAATTCCGTTGCTAAAATAGCAACGGAATCAAACTCCGTTGCTATTTTAGCAACGAAATACGTTTTCCGTTGTTATATAGGGGATAGTAAAAAATTTCACTTGAGAGAATAGCAACGGAAATCGAACCCCGTTGCTATTTAGGGGACTGTAAAAAATTTCACTTGAGAAAATAGCAACGGAGAATACTTTCCGTTGCTATATTAGCAACAAAAATATATTTCATTGCTAGTTTAGCAACGAAAAACATTTTTCGTTGCTATTTGTGGGACCTAAATATTTTTACTTGGGAAAATAGCAACGGGGTTCGATTTCCGTTGCTATTCTCTCAAGTGAAATTTTTTACTATCCCCTATATAGCAACGAAAAACGTATTTCGTTGCTAAAATAGCAACAGAATACTTTTCCATTGCTATTTCCAATAGTAAAATTATCAAGTCCCCTAAATAGTGAAAATAGCAATGGAAATCAAATTTCGTTGCTATTTAGGGGACCTAAACAATTTTACTTGAGAAAATAGCTACATATTTATTTTCGTTGCTATCTAGCAACGGAATGATTTTCCGTTGCTATTTTCACTAATTAAAATGTTAAAGGTTGCAAGAATAGCAACGGAATACTATTCCGTTGCTATTTCCACAAGTAAAATTATCAAGTCCCCTAAATAGCAAAGAAAACTGATTCCGTTGCTATTTCTGGAACCTTGACAATTTTATTTCAGAGAATAGCAACCAAGTTTATTTTCCATTGCTATTTTTGCAATGGAAAATTTTGCCGCCATGTGCTCCCGCCTTATTTTAGGGGACCGTAAAATATTTCATTAGGAATAATAGCAACGGAATAGGTTTTCGTTGCTAGATAGCCACAGAAAATTGTCAAGGTTCCACAAATAGCAACGGAGTACAATTTCCATTGCTAAAATAGCAACGGAATTTTTACTCCGTTGCTATTCTCGCTACCAAAAATTTTAGCGCCATGTGCTCCCGCCTTATTTAGCAACGAAATTGGATTTTCGTTGCTAAATTCCGTTGCTACACTTTGGCACTAAAACTTTCCTCCTTATTTAGCAATGGAAAATAACCATTTATAGTTACGTTGCTATATAGAAAAATTTTAACGAAATTTAGCAACAGATTAATTTTTCCGTTGCTAATTAGCAACGAAATTGTGTTGCCATTGCTAAATTAGCAACGAAAATGCTTCCATTGCTATTTTTCCATTGCTATTTTAACATTTTCTTGTAGTGTGATTATTTATTGCATATCTAGGATTAAAATATTTATTTGCATAGTTTACTGTATTTTTCTTCCGTTCTGCAAGTTTTTGTTTTGTTTTGTAAGTGAGGGATGGAAAAAAGGTGTGAAGGATGGTCATCCCTCACTCAAAGGATGAGACGTCCTTCTGACTTTTTCTTGGCTTTCCCTCACTTTATGGTTGGCCGTCCCTCGCTTCCTTTTGGCTGTCCTTGGGGTATTTTTTAAGTTTTTTTCATACATTTTAGGTTCTTTAATGCCTTTTATTTTAATATCTGTTTTATACAGTGTTTATGAAATATTTGGCCTATTTTTGTTACTGTAAGTATGTTGTTGTACCTATGGTCAATTTGTTTGTAGGTGTAAATTATATAGATATTTTTATTATCAATGCTAATTAATTAATTTTTTTGAGTAATTGCTATATTTATGGCCGTTGAGGATGTATAGTATTTGCATGAAAAGTCATGCTTCTGTTCTTGTCACCCTCTTTATCCAGGTTTCTTCATTTTTTTTTCTTTTTTTCTCTTTAGCTATAATGTCATTATTTATTTGTTTACATTCTTTATCAATTTTTTTATTTATTTTATATGCATGTAGTGTGGAATGTAATAGGTAGTAATAAATAATTTTTTGCACGTTAAATGGTAAAATTTTACTTAATCAATTTTTAGTAATGAACTGGATTTTCTCTAATAAACATGGATTAATGTCCAACTTTTAACCTAAAAATTCTCACAATATAATAAAATTCTCTTTTATAAAATATGCATGAAGGAACCAATGTTCCTACCCTGAATGAATGTCTTAATTTATGGATGTAATTTTTTTTCTTCGTTGGACGATTTGGTTATGTAATAATTTTTAAGTAAGATGTTATTTTTAAGTATTTATTTATTGCTTTCTTTATTTGCTTAGGATGTTTACTTAAATTCTATTGCTTACATTATGTGAGAGAGAAGAGGGGATTAATTCTAAAACTATATTATAAAACAATACCTAACTAAGATGCCTAATAAAAGGGATGTCTCGAACTCCAGTCTTTGTTTGGACATCAAAATAAGGTTGAGATTTAATTCTCAATATTTTATTGGGTGGCGACTCCATGACACCCACCTCTTTGAGCCCACTAGTAGACACCTTCATGGGTTGACCGCTAGTAATAATTAGGTTTCAATCCTTCTTATTGCGAAACGGCCAATTTATGATCAAAAGTGAGCCTCCTCCGATCTCATGTCCTAAAAATAGGCCCCTGAGGACAAATCCAAAACAGAAGGGCGGCTTCCGGCGTGCATCACAGGAATGTCTCTTAAAGGGGTAGCTTATTCAATGCAAGTTATGCAAGGTACACTTGAGAAGTTTATAAGGGATATAGGGAATGTAAATGATAGGCTAGAGAAGTTAGAAGTGAGTGCCTTTAACTCTAAAAGAATAGCCAGGAGAGGTCGATGGATTAATGAATAGGCCAATTTAGGTGATTGGGATGATGATGAGAAAGTCCAATCTGTGAGTGGTAAGGTAAGGAGAGATAGCAATCTTAGTGCAATAAAGATTAACATTTTATTTTTTAAAGGTAGGAATGATGCTAAAATATATTTGAAGTTGGAGAGAAAGGTAGATATGATTTTTTATCGTCATAATTATGTTGAGGAAAAAAGGTGAAATTAGTAGCAGTAGACTTTAGTGATTATGCTTTAGTTTGGTGGAATAAGTTAGTCAAGAGTAAGAGAAGGAATAGAGATTTGCCTATAACTACATGGGAAGAAATGAAAAGAGTGATAAAAAAAGGTTTATGCCATCTTATTATTATAAGGAGTTGCACTAGCAATTACATAGACTCACCCAATGAGCTAGGTTAGTAGAGGATTATCACAAAGAGATAGAGATGCTATTAATCAAAGTAAACATAGAAGAGGAAAAAAGGGTGACTATAGCTCGGTTCATGGAAGGATTGAATAGGGAAATTATTGATGTAGTGGAATTGCAACATTATGGAGAGATAGAGAACTTAGTAAATATTGCCATAAAGGTGGACAGGTAACAAAAACAAAGGAGAGCAACAAGGTTATTTTCAAATTTTAGTAACAAATGGAATCTGAAATGGAGTAAAATGAAAAAAAAGAAGGATGACCATTTGGCTTCTAAAGATAAAGGTTTTGAAATAAATAAAAGAAAGGAAAATAGTACTTTAATCCAAAAAGGTACTACTGATCCTTCATCTAAACACTCCAAACATAGAATATTAAATGTTTTAAGTGTTAGGGGCATGATCATTATGCATCTGAATGTCCTAATAGAAAAACTAGATTTATTGAGGGAAAATTGTATCTGAGTCTGATAATGGAAATGAGTTTGATGATAGTGAATTAAACATGTCACCTTTAAAAGATTATTCTGATAATGATTATATTGAATATGCTATTAAGGGATAAGCCTTAGTTACTAGGCATGTTTTGCATGTGAATGTGAAGAAAGATGGTCTAGAACAAAAGGAACATATATTTCACACTAGATGTTTGGTAGGTGAAAAAGTTTATAGTATAATCATAGATGGGGGTAGTTGCCCTAATGTGGCTAACACTACTTTAGTTTAAAAATTAGGACTGAAGTGTGATAGACATCCTAATATATATATATATATATATATATATATATATTACAATGGTTGAATGACAATAGAGAGGCTAAAGTGACCAAGCAAGTTGTAGTTCCATTTTCCATTGATAGATATGCATATGAGGTTATATGTGATGCAGTGCCAATGCAAGCTGGTCATATTTTATTAGGTAGGCCTTAGCAATTTGATAGGCATGTTGTGAATGATGGGTCTAATAATAGATATTCTTTTATGCATGATGGGCATAAAGTTACTCTAGCACCTTTGTCACCTAAAGAAACTTACCTTAAACAATTAAGAATTTAGCAAACTTCAAGTGGGAATTTGGGTAGTGAGGTGAAAAAAAAAAGAGAAAATAGGCCATGAGAGAAAAGAATAAGAATAAAGGCCCAATCGTGAGTGACTGCACAAGTGAGGAAAAGAAGTGGGATGTACAAGAGAGAAAAAGGTAGTGAGTGAACAAAAAAAGAATGATAAGAAAGGTGAGCAAAAAGAACTTGAGAGAAGTGAAAAGGTTAAGAAACAATCATGTTTTTATGCAAAAGAGAGAGAGAGATGAAAAGTTCTTACTTAGACAAGAGAGCTTTAGTCTTGATTCGGTTTAAGGAAATACCTAACTGTCCAGCTTACCAAAGCAATCCAAAAGAAACAAAGAAGTTGCAAAAGCAAGTGGATGAACTGCTTCAGAAAGGGTATGTGAGGAAAAGCATAAGTCCTTGTGTTGTACCAATCTTACTGGTGCCAAAGAAAGATGAAACATGGAAGATGTGTGTGGATTGTAGAGCGGTCAATAAAATCACTTTAAAGTATCACCACCTTATTCCTATATTAGATGATATGCTAGATGAGTTGCATATTGCCTGTTATTTCATTGAAATTGATTTTAAAAAGTGGCTATCATCAAATTAGGATGAAAGAGGGAGATGAGTATAAAACTATGTTTAAGACTAAATATGGATTGTATGAGTGGTTATTAATGCCTTTTGGATTATCTAATGCACCTAGTACTTTTATGTATTTAATAAACCATGTTTTATGTGAGTTTCTTGAAAATTTTATGGTTGTATACTTTAATCAAATTTTAGTTTACAATAAGAATTTGGATGAACATATTATACATGTTAAAGGTGTTTTAGATGTGTTGAGGAAGGAAAAATTGTATGCAAACCATAAAAAGTGTTATTTTACATGGATAAAGTTATCTTTTTAGGTTTTTTAGTAAGTGCTAAAGGAGTAGAAGTTGATTCTAAAAAGGTAAATGGCTAATGCCTAAGAATGTGAGTGAAATTAGAAGTTTTCATGGCTTAGCTAGTTTCTATATGCAATTTGTTAGAGATTTCTCTACCATTGCTGCACCACTGAATGAAGTAGTTAAAAAGAATGTTGAGTTTAAATAGGGGAAAGAGCAAGAAAATGCATTTCATACTTTGAAAGAGAAATTATGCACTGCTCATGTTTTACATTTACCTGATTTTTCTAAAACTTTCAAAATTGAATGCGACGCTTTCGGGATTGGTATAGGTGCTGTCTTGATGCAAAAAATTATCCCATAGTATATTTTAGTGAGAAGCTAAGCGGACCAGTGTTAAACTATTCCACCTATGACAAAGAGCTTTATGCGTTGGTGAGAGCTCTTGAGGTGTGGGAGAACTACTTACTGCCTGAGGAATTTGTGATACATAGTGATCACTAATCTTTTAAGTATCTGAAGGGACAGGGCAAATTGAGAAAAAGGGATACAAGTTGGGTGGAATTTTTAGAGACATTTCCATATGTGATCAAGTACTAGCAAGGTAAAGAAAATATTGTAGTTGATGCACTATCTAGAAGGTATGCTTTGATTTCTATGCTTACTTCTAAGTTGCTTGGATTTTACCATTTAAAGGAATTGTATGTAGGTGATGATGATTTTTCTACTATGTATCATGCTTGTGAACATACTGCATTTGAAAAGTACTATAGACATAAAGGGTATCTTTTTAAGGGAAAACAACTTTGTATTCCTACATGTTCTATTAGGGAGTTGCTTATTAAGGAATCACATAGTGGTGGGTTAATGGGACATTTTGTAGTGCAAAAGACCTTAGATATGCTTAGTAAACATTTATATTAGCCAAACATGAGAAGAGATATGGAAAGAATTTGTGCCAAATGCATTGTGTGTAAGCAAGCTAAGTTTAGATCTATGCCTCATGGGCTATATACACCATTGACTGTACCTAGTGACCTTTAGACTGACATTTTAATGGATTTTGTTTTGGATTTACCTAGGACTAGGAAAGGTCGAGATAGCATATTTGTGGTAGTGGACAAATTTAGTAAAATGGCTCATTTCATTACTTGCCATAAAATAGATGATGCAACAATCATAGCTGACTTATTCTTTAGAGAAGTGGTTCGACTTCATGGAGTGCCTAGTACCATTGTGTCATATAGGGATGTTAATTTCCTGAGTCATTTTTAGAGAGGTCTGTGGGAAAAGTTAGGTATTAAGCTTTTATTTTCTACTACTTTTCATCCACAAACTAGTGGGCAAACTGAAGTAGTAAATAGAACCTTAGGAACCATGTTGTATGCTATTGTGGAAAATAATTTGAAAACTTGAGAAGATTGCTTACCATTTATTGAACTTGCCTATAATCATACTATACATTCTTCTACAAGTTATTCTCCAGGTGAAATTGTGTATGGTTTTAATCCATTAACTATTTTGGATTTGATTCCTTTACCTCTGAATAAGCTTGCTAGCTTAGATGGCAAAAAGAAGGCTAAATTGGTTAAAATAATACATAAGAAAGCACAAAAGCAAATTGAAAGAAAAAGAATCACATGTATGCATAAAAGGCTAATAAAGGGAGAAATAAATTTATTTTAAAGACAAGCAATTGGGTTTGGGTGCACATGCGAAAAGAGAGGTTTCCACAACAAAGGAAGTCAAAACTTGATGCAAGGGGTGATGGACCATTTCAAGTTTTAGAATGCATCAATGATAATGCATATAAGATTTATTTCTCGGGTAAGTATAATGTTAGTGCTACTGTTAATGTTTTTGATTTATCTCCTTTTGACTTTGATTTAGATTCAAGAACGAATCATTTTGAAGAGGGAGATGTACCTTATGTGGAGAAAATGCAAGTCTAAGAGATCAAAGAGGCTAAATTGAACTTTGAAGACCAATTTAGCATTTATTCTATTTGTAATATGTGTTTAATTGAAGACACATGTATTTAAGTGAAGGAGGAAGAAGTTCAAGTAAAGTGGACCTGAGAGCACTGACTCGATAAAGTGAAAATTCACTCCACCGAGTGCCACACAACTACGTATAGTTGATTTTCACTCCATTGAGTCCTTTAAAAAACCCTACACTTGACATTATTCCACTTTTTGATATAGAACCTTGCCACTTGGTAGAGTGAAAACTCACTCCACCGAGTCACTCCACCATGGTAGAGTGGAGTTTCACTCCACCACTTGGTAGAGTGGATTTTCACTCCACTGAGACACTATAAATTCACGTTATGATATTTCACAGTTATTTCCTATTTTAATTATTTTGGAATTTTAGTTTCAATAGGTTTGTTCTTTCTTTGTTATTTAAACGAATTATAGGCATTGTTACAAGAACAACTTAACTTTTGGTTATTTATTTAGACTAATGAGATTTTCATTGGCTTTGCCAAATCTATGAGAGTTAATTGTTTAATTGATTCTTGCTATTGCATGAAGAATTAAACTTAGGCAGGTTGTATAATTATGTACGCTTAATTCTATTTTTTTTATTTTTAATTAATCTATCATAAGTGTTTCCTTACATATATATTGTTTGGGGATTTTTTAGATTGGGGGTTGATTTCTTATTTATGTTCAAATATTATGGTATGTTGGTGTTCTAGTTTGAATGTAGGCTAGGGTTTCGCATCGTGGACTCCCTCTAAAGAAAAGAAGAAATAATTGAAGATGGAGAACTAAATCCTTATGTAAGCAATGATGTAAGGTAGCAATAATAGAATCAAGAATGTAGTCTTAATAATGTAATAGAGGCAAGGTACAACCTCTATAAAAACCCACCAAGTAATGGTAGAAGACACGATTTAAGTGATCAACCTATATTTTGCCGGTTTACTTTCAATTTGAAAATCCTATAATCTTTTCTAAAAAGAAATAATATATATGGAATTCTAATTTCAACATCTATTCTTTCTGAGTAACCTTAGTAGTTAGTTTTTACATCCACTAGAAAATATAGAAAGCTAAATATGAAAACATAGAGAGTCAGATCACTCATATAACAAAAATTTCCTTCTTAAGTCTATCATGAAAAATTTGTTGTTGTTAGCTGAAATCTTTTTAGTAGCATATTTTGGACCATGCTTGTTGAAGAAAGGGCCGGAGGTACAGAGATTAGAGAAAGCCTAGATCAAGCCCGAACGTCTTCAATCTAAGGGTGAACAGTTATCAAAAATCATTGTTGATTAGATTCTGGTAGCAGTGAAAGAAGCATAGTGGACCCAAAAGAAAAATTTACAAGGTATATTGACAACTTGATGTCTGTTTGTTTATATTATTAGTTTTCCAGCTCTATTTATTAGTGGGATTTGCATGCTAAAGAAAATGTGAAAAGAATGAATGTTTCACAAAATGAAATTATTAAATTTCTTATTTTAAATTAATAGAATAAGAAAATAGATAATAAAAACATCCAATACAATCCATAATATGGAAATATATAATATAGATTTACAAAATGAAGTAGAAATATTAAAAACATATACCAGATATCTAAAAACTCAAGGATTACCTCCAGTTTTCAGAAGTTATGAAAGAATATAAACTTTAGAATATATTATACAAAGAAATATAAGAATAATAAATTACCTAAAAGAACAAAGAGAAGGAATACAATTAGGATAAATATATATCTAATACAATAAAATGAGCACAAATGATATAATAAGTTATTTTAAATCAAAAAGATCAAGTTAAGAAAGATATATATTGAAAATAATAAGAGACATAAATAGAGTAAAAGAAAATATAAACTTAACTTTTCATCAAAATCTACAAATAATTGCAAGCTCTCCGTTTTATGAAGATTCAAAAAATCAAATTATAGAAAGTTTATATAGTGATAACCATGCTAAAATTACTATGTTATCAGAAATTATAGATACATATAGAGAAATTAATTTAATAAGGAAAAAAAATTAAGATTCGTAATGAATTTCGTAATTTACTGATATTAGAGCGTATAAGAGAATTAAATTTACAAAATAAAAATGAGTGAAAATCAACAAATAAATGAAGAGGAAATAAATTGGAACTTTAATCCTGATGAAAATGGTATTGAAATTCTATATGACATATGAAGCACCCTTATCCTTTAACATATATACATATCACTTTACCATTCTCATAACGCAAAGTTTAATAGTGCAACTTAAATATAAACCAACTATACAGAGAACATATACTCAAACTTAATACCTAAGAGTGTTATACTATTAAAACTTTACAATATACATTAAAGTCTTTTTACAAAATACAATAATTGATTGACATCTTTACAATATACAAAGAGCCCAAAAATAAAAGTCTATACTAGTCTCTCTCGTTGACTTGAGTTGGCCATCCAGCTGCAAATATCACTCCAACAACCTACACGGATGAAACACCCGTACTAAGCTATAAAGTTTAATGGGAAACTAAATCATGATAAATGACCACTCACAGTGATCGTCAACAAGCACACAACATGCCTCAAATATAATAATAATTTATTTTAAGAAATGAAAGAAATTAAACATTTACATTCACTTATAGAAATCATAAAGTTCAACAGTAAAAATTTGCATTGACGTTTCATTCACCATATATAATCATACAAGTTTTAACCTCCTTTGGACTTAAATTAAACTATTTATAATATGATTATTTAATTAATCAATGCTTAATCATGAAAGTATAGTTATCTATTATTAAGTTCATAAACAATCTTCACATATATTGAAATTATCTTATATCTATTCTTGTATGTATTGGATATATACACACATTAGAATTATATAACAAAACAACACTTTCAATTACCATGAGATTATTATATTACTATAGGCTTACTTTATATTCCATAAGTTATTCATGTTAATACATATTAGATGTATCATAAAAAAATAAGCCTATCAACCAAACATAACACTTATATATCTTTACCATAAATAACAAATACACGTTAAAGAATGTGTACATACAACAATGTGAATACATATATAAGCATAGGAAAACACATATATAATCATAGAAAAAATATTTCAAAAGCAATGTATAACACCCTTGTCCCTCTTAACATTGTACCGGTGTACCGAAAATCTAGAAATTTTTTTTCCAACTTTATCTTTATAATACCATACTTCATTAGCACGCTTTAGCTTACTTAAAATAAATCGTCGACGACCTATAACTGTCCCAAATCACTATGCATTTAATAAAATTTTTGCAATATAACGGCTGTACATAGGACTAGCCCCCTGAAACGCAGAGAAACCACACAGCCTCTCAGAGGCACAACAATCAATAATATAATCCATATCCATACACTGTCAACCATTCTATTTCATTCACAACCCAAAAATAGCTTACTAAAATAACTTCAGTTTTACATTATACATCCAAGTAAAATTGTACATATATATATATATATATATATATATATATACATGCCAAAAATTTAAACAACTTGAGCATCTTAAAAGAAGTCCCTTAGAGTGTATTCCTGCTCCAGCTCCTGCCGACCTGCGTATAGTAAAAAAGTCCCTTAGAGTGTATTCCTGCTTCAGCTCCTGCCGACCTGCGTGCAGTAAAAATTACACGCTGAGTACTCGACATGCTCAGTGGTGACTAATAATCGATACCTTTTCTAACATTTTCATTTTTATTCTTATGTATTAACATATATGTGAACATAATTATAAAATCATTTAATATTATTTCAAAACATTAATTTTGACTTCTTCTATACTATTATTCATTACAAATGCATAATTACGATTTTGTCATTATAAGTTTAATTTTTGTTCTTTAAACTAATAATTGAAACCATTTACATTTCTATACACTTAAATTGTCATTTATAAATAAAATTACATTTTAGTCCCTATTAACAATAAAATTCATTTTCTCAATAATTTAACTATTATCTGACCATTTTATCTTTATTTAAGCAATTTTCACTTAATTTACTGGCTTTTTACATTTTTGAAAAAAATACCATTTTAGCCCTAAACTTTCTTTTTCTTTCATTTTGATCATTTTTCACTTTCTTTCTTTCTTTTCATTGTCTTTTCACTTATTTATCAATTTATTTCCATTATGCCCCTAGTACAGACCTGGCAGAAAATTTCAGATCGGATACTCGGAACATGGACCCTACGGGCCCCACTAAAAAGAGAGATGATTCTCAAAGAACCATTTTCAGAACACTGCACTTTTTACTTTCACTTTAACACTTAAGCCATGGAGATCGATGATCCTACCCATAGCAAAACAAGTCGTCATGACCTGCACGGCGGTAAATGGTGTTCCTATGGCTAGCCAACTATATCCAGAACTAGTTTTTTACTGTCAAACTAATTCTAAGGACACAGTAATAATTACTTTATAAATCCTTTTAATTTCCGAAAAATTCATCAGTTGACTTTTTTATTCTTTTTTAATGACTATAATTTAATCTCATATAAATTTCATCTTTTTCAACATTTTTATGCAATTATTAACCAATAATTCAATTATTTTCAATATACACATTAACATTAAATTTTCAATAAAATTCCAATAAATCCAATAAATGCCAATAAAATTTATTTTTGCATTATTTATTATTTATTGTCATTTTTCATTAAAATAATTAATTAATTCACTAAAAATCACAACTTTCATAATATACATACCCTATATATAATCTTAAAAATTCCCAAATAATTTTCAAATATTCTCTAAAAATTCATAGACATTAATTATCAAGTCTACTATTATTTTAAGCTAACATATATTATTTATATGCATTTTTCTCACCTTTTTCCCTTGCTAACAATTTCGGCCACCACTATTTTTCATCTTAAAATTTTTCTTTCTTTCATTTTCACTTTTCATTCATCCTTTCTCTAGCTTAATTACAATTATCCTAACATAATTGCATCAATTAATCACTTTAAACATTTTTACCCTAGTTACATAATTGAGAAAAATTCATAAACTTAGAAAATGTAAAGATTAATTAGTCACTTACAATTTTTCCTTGAATTAGGAAGCTCAAGCCTCCTTCTCCTTGCCTTTATCCTTGGAAATACTAACCCTTCCTTCACCAACTTACATAGGCCGACCAATTCAAGCTTAGTTTCTCTTATTTTTTTTGTCCTCAAATGTAAAATCCAAGCTCAAAATCAACATCTACACCTTAAAATCTATAGGAAAACACTAAAGACATAATTTAAATCCATAAATTTCTTAAAGTCTCACTTACCTTCTTTTCTTTAATCACTTGATTTCTAGCTTTCCCTTGCTCAAACCACTTGCTTGAGGTCACTAGGGTGAGCTAGAGAGGTGAAGCTTTAATTATTATGTTGGGAACTATGAGTGATTTGAAGTGAAAGAAGAAGAAGATATTTCGGCCAACCAAGGAGGAAGAGAGGAGACCAGCTAAATCTGAAATTTTTTTCAGATTTTTTCTCCGTATATACTCCTTAAGTGAGCCTAATTATGGGCTTAATTTATGGGCTTAGCCCAATTATCAATTTAAGCCCATTTTAGGCTATTAAAGGCCCAAATCAAATTCTCCATCTTTCTCACTTCAAATTACTTCAAAAATAATTTCATAAATTTTATCACATAAAAAATAGCTGGCACGCAAATTTTTTGCTCAATCGGAGTCTATTATCGGTCCGATTCGATAACTGCCGGTGTCACTGAAAAATTTCCTTCTCATCACTAAAATATTCTACAAAAAAATTCATGTAGGCATGCAAAATCTGGCATACAAAATCTGGCAATATTCGTAGTTCGTTTACTATTTTTAATTATTTATGCAAAATCAAGTCACATTTCCTAAAAGAAAAATTGACTCGCTACCTTTTTTGTATTTTTGACCTTTGGAGGCCCATTTGACCTCAATTTTACTTCAAATTTCAACCCCGGACTCACCATGACTAATACTTTTCGATGGTCTAATAAAATATTTTTGACTTTCGGGTATCTTTTCGGGCTCGAAAAGCATTATTCACCATCGGAAAGTACTGTTCACAGCTGATCCGGTGTTGAGGCCATTACACAATGGGTATTATAGCATAACTCTTATAACCCTTAGTATGGAATATGCTATGCAATTATGACAATTATTGCATTCATTCAATAAGATAATACCATATACCCTAATATAAGTTTCTTCATAAATCATACGTTGTCAAACATATAGAAATAAAGGGCATATATATATCATCAATTTAACAATTAGCATGTATTTATGATACTAGCAGTATAGATACATATACTATTGGGCATTCTTTTAGATGTGGGTTTTATGTGCAACAAAAGTAATTTCATATGTAGAATAGTATAAAGTCAATTAAGAATTTGCATGCCTTATTAAACTTTTCTTAACCTTTGATAATAAAGCATGCACTATTCTAAAGAGGTGGATATCGGGTTATACGGTAGTACCCGAAGGTACAAAACTGTTGATTATAACAGTGGCATCTGAAGGTACAAATAAGATACCCGGAGGTATTAAACAGTGATCCCTTGTAGGGATAAAACTGTATGATGAATCGGTGGACCCAAACAAGGTCAAACAAATAACATGGACCAGTCAAGCGGATCCAAGCGGGGTCGGCTACAACTCAAATGGGGTTGTTCAAATCAACTCTAACTTTTAAACCCAAACAGGGTCACTATAACTTTTAATATCAGGTGGACCTAATCAGGTCAAAACTGTTCAGAAACAGCTGTAAGATACCCTTATAGGCATGTCTATCTATCCACTTCCTAGACTCAATACAGGCAGTAAAATCTATTTACTTTATCTTTTCTTTAATTATTCATATTCTTATATGCACATGTATACTCTTGGGTAACTATGAACAATGTACTCATATACATGTTCATGTGTAACTTTCTATAAATCTGTGAATATGCTCACTGTTGGGTATTACTACTTTATACTTGTAATCATGTAACTTTTCCGTATGTCAAGACTATGCTGATATAATGCCATTTGTACCCGTACATAATCATGTAAATACATATCTTCTCTAGTACATAAACATATATGCAAAATTCATAAACATTTTATACAATTTGCTCATGTAACAATCACGTGACAAAATACTCCCTCTCTAATACATACACTTGCATATATATATATAGTCTCATATAACATTGCCATTAAATGCTTTAATAAGATTTTCCATAATTGAGTATATAGCACTGTAGATCTGTATTTTAGCATGCTAACATGTGACAACACATATGCTTAATCATGTCATTTCAATTAACTAAAGACATATTCATTTAAAATATCATACTTGTACTAATCATACTCCTTGCACATGCACATGATCATATTATAGTACATAATTCTCTAGTGTATGAACATGCATTCATACATTCATATAGTAATTCGAATACCGATAATTAAACATAACTCTCATTATGAACTTATACTTGAACATATGATCTTTAGGCAACACATCGTATCACAATCATATTATCATACATATAAGATTAATGATAATTTCATAACTTCATACTTCCATATATTAATCTACTTCAATGAAGGTTCATCTATATGGTAACAATATATCTTTACAACTTTATTTCTATAAGTCATTATATTAATCTCATATTTTGATGTTACATAATACTCTCATATATATATTTTAAAATGTTCTAAACTCACATATGAATGTCATATTTTAAGTTAAATTACATGTTTTAACATGCTTTAGATGTGTTTCAAAATGTTAAAGTGTTGATATTTGATGAAGCTAAAAATCAAGTATAACTATAAAAGGAAAGGGCCACGACTGAGACAATTGGTCCCAGCCGAGACTAAAGGCTTTAATTGAGATTAGAAGGTGCGCACGGCTGAGACAAAATGTCTCGGCCGTGCCTCCCTGAAATGCCATACGAAATTTCTGCAGACAGTTTTTCTGAAGCAAATTGCACATCATTTTAGACCTCCCAAACATCATTTTCAGCAAAAATGGTCTTCTACAACTTTGTTCCCCTATGTTTCTAATTTCTAAAACATCAAACCTCATCTCAATATCATTCTAATTTGAAAGATATCGTGAAAATACTGAAGACTATTCATGAGTAGGAGATTGCACACTTATCCGATTTTCAAGTTAGGTTATGACCCATTTAGAAGCAGAATTAGAATGTGATTTCTTCTTATGAAATCTTTGTCTGGAAGTCTATTTTAACATCCAATTGGAATCATCTAATTATCTATTTTCAAACTCAAGATATTACCAAAAGAATACAACTAGGTCCAGTGAATCCAAACCCAGAATTTTAAAACTTACATGCATGTCCATTTAAACATCAAAGGTTGATGTTTTATTTTAAGTTACTCATCAAATATAATTTCATACATTGCATTAATACCTTTATATGTTAACATCACTTTAAAATAATCTCAAATCAAGCTTTTAACAATTTATTTATCCTAACTATATCAATTAACACATGCAAGAGGTAAATCTCTACATCTCCATTTTCGTAGCTATAGCACTATATCAAAATGCATCCATATCATATTGTACTCACATATTTCACTCAAGCAAAACACATGCATGAAAAGTAAGTTCTCAAACCTGAACATGCAACTCAAATCTTCTTCAAAATCCTCCTATTTCTTGCTCTTCTTTCTTCTCCAATCTTCTAGATCCTTGTAATCTTCTTTAGTTTTGCCTTTCATCCATGCATGCAATTGAAAATAAGGTGGATCTATTCATGTTTGGTGGTCGGATTTATAAGAGAAAGAAAATGAAGATTTACAGCTTTTAGAGTGAAAGGAAGTGTAGAGAGATCACTAGAGTTTTTGAGAGAGAGGAAGAGAATGCAAAAATCTAATCTCCCTATTGCTTGGCGTCACTCTCTCTTAATGCCCCTTTTATACTTGTTTTGCATGTTAATTTAAGTGGAAAGTGACATCAGCGTGGTCCCTCACAATTTCTCTTTTAATCCTCCAACTAAATGCATGTTATACATTGACCCCAACTTAAACCTTTTCTTTCACATTGATCCCAACCTTTCTATCTTCTTTTAATTGCATCCCAATTTACTATTTTATTATTACAATCGACCCAATACTTAATTGTATCAAAAATTGACCCCTTAACTAATACGGGTAGAAAGTACTTTAGAAAAGTTGTATTTTGGGAAAGACATACGAAGATAGCGTATAATTATGTAAAAACCCCTTCACCTTAAGCCCGTTCCAGGAGCAGGCCCCAACATTTTTATTTCGGGCTCCATGAGCCTAACTTCATTCTCATTAATCTCCGCCATTTCCCAGCTGTGTTATGGTGAGATCCTCGGCCACTATCACAACGATGGGACCGTCCTCGACGCATACTGCTGCCGCCCCTCCTACCACCACTGTCACCGTTGAAAATTCTTCTAACGAGTCACAACAACAGCAAACACAAACCCTAACATTACGGCTTAAGCGAAAGGAGAAGAAGGTTACCTGGAAAGAAGGCACCGTAGATAAGGAGTTTATGCAGAAGAAGAGCTCCAAAAAGTGCTGCATATTTCACAAGGAAAAGTCCTTCGATGAGGACTTTAGCGATGATGACGATGATCACAATCACGATCACCATCATCATGATCATAAATCCGACGGCGCATGTTCTTCTAAGGATAACGGGGGCGGCGAGAATTAAAATGGCTAATTGATTTCGTTTTTCTTTGTAAGTGTGGAAATTAAATTCCCTAACTAAAATATATTGGGATTGTTGCTGTATGAGGAACAAGAATAGATTTTACTATCGTATTGCTATTTTTAGCTTTTCTGATGTATCAAATTGTTTCTTCTCTGTTTTATGATTTGATTTTACCTAAGATGAATTAAATTATTGATTAATTGTTAGTGGTAGAAATTAGTTACCTTTCAATTCTTGCTTTCGTAATCTGCAGCATTTTTCCTGGATTCTTTAAACGCAAACCTTTTGCCAGTGAGGGAAAAACAAAACGATGACTATTTATATTTGTTTTCCTTTGTATTAATATTTAGAGGTTGGGGAGGACCAAGTTATGGCCTTTGATTAATATTTTCTTAGGCAAATACAAAGCATCCTAGTTTACCATGAGTTGATTTTGCTTGCCACCTATACAGAATGTTAAATGGTTTCATCTTTTAATTTTTAATTTGTTTGATTTTATTTTATTTTTTCACTTCAATTGACATGGACATAATTGATTAGCTTATTATTCTTTCTCATGCGAGTGCTTATGAGTAGAGAATAGACCTGCTATGTCAATTGGATTGAAATGAATAGTAATAGTTTCGCTTTTCCTTGAGAAATAGCAGAGTACCCACCCACTATGGATTTTAATAATTGTTTGCTATTCTCTTGTTAGATCTTTATTAAGAGATTATGCATGATTCTTTCATGAGTAGTGGTTATGTGCTAACTTGCAATGTATTCTTAAAAACTGTTTGCTATGACTTGGCCTATGCTTATAATAGGTCTTACTGGAAGGACTTCACTTGGTCTCTTTATTTCTTTATGTTATTATGCAAAAGTTCTGGATTTCTACCATTTGTTGCTATGGCTGATGATCAAATCCATGAAGGAATTTGATGGGAGAAAAGGAAATGCAGATTATGGGGATTAGTTTTATTTATGGTAGTTGTATAAATTATGCAAATCAGTATGACACATCATGATTCTTTCTCTATTAAAACATATAGTTATGTTCTATATATTGGAACTTCTAGTGTCTTAGTCAAATAACTTCTTCAGTGTGCAGGTTGTTGTTTTTCATATTTACATGCCAGATGAATTAGAACTTTATTTTTGTGGAAATGCTGGATTAGGAGAATTGGTCAATCCATGTTTGAGGAAGACACTTTTGGCCTAGGTGCTATGTACAATATGAATACATATTGTCTCAGAAGGTGTAAAGCAAAGCTCATTATCTCACTTTTGCATTGTATTTTCAAAAGTTCTAGTTACCTTAAGTTCTAATATGCATTGTTGGCTGAACTCCTCCCAACTGGTGGATCATGCATCATCAGGGAATTTTATTGAATATTGATGGATCAAAAGACAATAAGGTAGGTGGGAGCTTTTATGGCCTCGGCCTGTCCTAAGGAGAAAGCATGCTGAAATGCACAAAACTGGGATATCTGCAAAGTGTTTTTGATTTGATGTTGATAATAAGATTGCATGATGCAATTCTTTGGGATATTATGATTCTTGTATTTGTTCACTTTTATCATGCAGTTTCCAAGGCATCTTGAGGTCTCTGCTGTTAATCACTTAAATGATTACTGTGTCTAACAAATTCACATCTGAATTAGTGGAATCTCTGATAAAAATACATGAACCTCAGATTGATTTGTGTTTACCAGGTTGCCAGTTGAAGTTGGCATTAAATTTGTGTGGTGATACAGGCATTTTCAAAGAGGTTCTCCCCATCATCATTTTTGGATTAAAATCATGTATCTTCCATTGTTGCGAGACTTGGAAATGCTGAAGCAACTAATATTGATGGGCTGTTGGACTCTATGATTTCATGGAGGCTTGCTGCATGAAGTAACTATTTTAACTGATAAATGAAGCTGTGCTGAAGGTTGAGCTCTGTTCATTGCAGTTGCAGTTGCAGTATTAATTGTATTGCAAGTAGCATATAAATGATGTATGACTGCCTCTGGCTAGAAATGTCTTCCATTAAATGGAAAAGCCAAATGTCAAGTCGTTTTTGACGTTTGTGTTTTCATAGATAATCTATCTGATATATGATTAACAGGAGACAGCCAGACAGGCTACTGAAGAACATAGCATCTTTGTTTGAGAACATTTTCATAGAACTATGTTGGCTTCATGGAGACTTGTGGAGTGGGAATGCTTGGACAGAGAGAACAACCCTGTTTTATTCATCCAGCATGCTATTGCAAGTGTGATGCTAATCATTGTCTAGCCAGCAGGTTAATTTCATGCTGACTATGCACTGGTGCATGAATGTGTGTATGGTATGTGTGCATGCAATTACATGCTTAGGGAAGAGAATATGCCATATAGACTGTTTGTGTCTGAATTATGTTCTAGCAAGCTCCATTTTTATGGTTAACAAAAGATCAGGAAATGAAAAGAAAATATAACTCTGGATAACTAACAGTGGAGAAATTCCAGTCCAGGAAAGTTAAAATGTAAGATCAAGTCCGTCAAATCTTTTATTCGCTGGCTAAACGTGAAAGAAGTGATTGGGTCAATCAGTAATTGCTGTGTTTCAATTCTCATCAGAGATGGGCATAATTAGGCTGAATATGGAATGAAATCATGCGCTTAGTTTGGAGGATTATTCTAATTTGCTTATTTTGAGGAATTGTTGCTTCTTTGAAGATCCTTTTTGTTACCTCTACAGTATTGGATTTCACTCATGCTCTGTCATGTGTTCATTTGATTAAAATATAAATAACCAGGTTATGCCAAAACAACGTGGCTTTGAAAAACAGGAGACTTCGCTTGTTGTATCATAACCTCAATCTGTCAGTCACTACAATCTCTCTGGTTCTGTCTATAGATCATTGAATATATTACATTATAGATTGCTATCTGTGGACATTAAATTTGTAAGCTTGGGGTCTAAACGCAACATGTGCCTTTGTAAGCATAGGGTTCTTATAGTTCCTGGCCGCTATTTTTCTACCTCATAACCTTTCTTCTTCTTTTTTCTAGTTCCAGTGAGCACATGTATTTCATCCTTTCATTTCCTCGCAAAATGAGTTTCTTGTTTCCTACATTTATTTGTTCCAGTGAATACATGTATTTATTTTCTTGTCTCTTGCAAAAAGGGAAGGCAAGACCGTACGGACTAGAGAATATCAACTGCAGTAACAGTTCTGGGACTAGTTAACCTCATAGCATCAGCTACTAATAACTGGTATAGCCATAAGGAGTACAATCTATCTTGTTCAAACCCAAAGGTAAGGGAGCCCATAACTGCCAAGCCAGTCAGCTGGTGCCTTTCCTTGTAATGGTGCTGAACCCGTCCAATTTTGGCCTGTCATTTCTTTAGCTGCTCGTACCTGTAGAATTGACAAATGGGTGCATACTTCATTGGCCTCGTTTAACAGAGAGGTTGCCTTTGGTATTGTTTTCCTCTGATCTGGTTATTATATCAAGTAGATATATGAGTGATTTGTTCAAGTGTTGCTTTATGTTTATTTGCTTCTCTAAATGCTTAAAAACATATTTTGCATTGTTTTATGTTATGGCTCCCCTATCATTAAATAACATGGATATATCCTCCTTTTCAAGTGCATTTCCTCAAGTTGGTTGAGAGAGCTTCAGGAAATGTGGATTTGTGGGTGGTTAAAATCACTAAATTTCAATTACTAAAGCCTTAACAGGAAAATCTTCATATATTTTCAGATTATCTAATGTGCAGATGAATCTCCGTATATATTTCATGATGAAGATTAAGCGCTCAAGCACAGAATAGAGTTGAAAAATGCTGCTTTCAGAGCTATAGCCAGTTCTAGAGCACTATTTGAAGGGTATAACGTTTGCATAGCTACTCATGTCCAGCCTCAAGCTAAAACACTATCTGCAATTGTCTTGTCTGCTGATGGGAATGCGAGTTCTTTGATTCTTGTTGCCTCTAATTATAGGCTGAGCAATCTTGTTAATTTTAATATCTGTTTTTAGTGGCCTAATCTAGTAATACTTATTTTGCTGTGCTAATTGTAGGGCATTCTATTGATCCCTTTCTTTTTTTTTTTTTCTTTTTTTCTTTTTCCCATAAAATTCAGTCTCCCAAAGGTACATAACCAATCAAAGCAGGCATGCAGTAGAAAATCTGAAAACTCATAGCATTTCAATCTTGATGAGTTAATGTTCAGGAAAAGCCTGTTCAAAATTCAAAACTGAAAAACAAACAGAATTTGCTTGTCATCTTGTTTCTATGAAGTCTATGATATGTGGTGCTGGGTTGGACTTTGTTTTTTTCTGTTGGTATTTAATAAATGTCTCTGCTAGTCACTAACACAAATACAAATTATTTGCGAGGAAGACATGGAAGAAGCATTATCAGCTGAAAAGAAAGGAATAGGGACTTTAAGCAGTCTGGTTGATAACTGTGTAATGAGACGGGAGCTGGATTTGCAGGCGCTTCAGTTTGCCTATTCCTTATGAGGGAACTATAACTTAATTCTGTAAGGTTAGTATCATTAGTAGAATCTAAATTCATTTTTGTTTTCATTTCTTGCTTTTGTTAGTAATAGCAGAAAAAAAATTGACTGTCAGCAAAAGTTAATATTGATATTTATTTTGAAGTCCTATTTCAATGAAAAATGACTTGTAGGATCCAGAATAGTTTTTAAAGAATGTCTTATACTCTCATGAAGGTATGATTTATCTGAATGAATTTGGAAGGGCAGTGAAATTGCGAGGCAAGTAACCTCATCCAAGAAACCAGGCAACAGTTTTGTTATATTTTCATGCTAATGATATTAGATGAGAGAGTGCACTTTTGTATATTGTAATATAAATTCCATGACTAATATTTCAATGAAATAATAAAAACATACAACCAAACTTCCCAATGATCAATTAACAGCACTTGAAATGAACTGGAAAATATTAGCAGAGAATACAAGTTCAACATAAATAACCCTCAGAATACAAACATGTATATAATAGACAATCAACAAACCCTCAGAATACAAACATGTATATAATAGACAATCAACAAGTATTAAATAGTTATTTAAGGACTAGGAGTTGGTTTGGTATCCTTCGGAAAAGTTGGAATAGCAGGCAATTCAGGCTTTGGCAGCTCAGGCAAATGAGGAAATGGCAACTCAGGCTTTGGAAGCTCTGGAAATTCTGGAAGTTCAGGCTTTGGAGGCCCTGGCAATTTGGGTAATTCAGGCTTTGGTAATTCTGGAAATTTTGGAAGCTCAGGCTTTGGCAACTCAGGCAATGGTGGTAACTTAGGCAGCTCAGGCTTAGGAAGCTCAGGTAACTCTAAGAGATGTCGCCCATCTACATGGATTTCGTTGCTAATTAATAACAAAGTGATCACCAACAATGGAAATGTAATAGGTGTTATACGAAGATAAGCCATAATCATGGGGCAAATACGACTTCGCAAAGAGAAGCTAATTTTGTTCTTTGTGTTTTAGTTTATAAGTTTGAGGAGGGCTTTTATAGATATGGGAAGAGGAGAAGTTGGAAGTTCATTGTGATTGTTGGTAAGAAATGTTAGTGTTTGATCAGTTCAATTCCTCACCTAAGTAGTTGTAACCAAAGTATGAGTCATTGGATGGTTGTTTCGCAGTTGCCTGTTCCTTTCTGCAGCAAATCTAGCATTGCATTGTTAATTAGCTTAACTAGAGTTTACTGAAAAAAATTTGTTTTGCCTAAAACACTAGTGGAATTAGTTTTATAGGTGAATTTTTTGTGTAGCCTCATAGAGTTATTCTTAGTTATTGAAAATTTAGGCTGATTAGTTTCATTGCCAATTTTTACGAGATTAAACATTTCTCGCAGTCTCAAGTATACATCAAATTTCACTATTTCACAGTCCTTGCTTGTTTCTACTGCTCTGGATATGCCAATGTTTTAAAATCTAACCCATATTTGGTTAAAAGGAAAGACGAGTTGACTAGGTAATTTCTATATTTTTTTAAAGCATGTTGCACTGATTTTTAATAGAGTAAAATGAGTTGGAAAGTAAATTAAGTTTAGCATTAAAATAAGGGGTTGCTTATTGTCGAAAGGACATTTGTCATCAATCAACAGTAGACTTTATTACATGAGATTTAAGGTGTTGAACAATAAGAGCTATAAAGAAATAGTTGAGGATGCCCTAATTACCAAGTTTAACCATGGAGTTTAAAGATATTGAATCAAACCAAAAAATCGAGTGAAAAATTCAAAACTGAGGTGTATTATTTGACTTTTTGACAATAATAAAATTAACTTGTACTGTTGATTTTACTGGAGTGCGGATTGGATTTTAACTTATAATTGTACTAAGAATTGAATTGAATTGATAGAAATAACAAATATATGAATATTTATTTATTATATTTTATATGATATAAGTATTTGTGTATTCAAATGCTGTTTTGTTCTAGATAGAATATGTTCTGTCTTAACATTTGGTGAAAATTGCTGATTGGTCCTTACGGTCTATTTTTGTCGAAAAAAATGTCCTAAATATTGTAGAAACAATACTCTATCCGTTTGTTTTTAGTGTTAGTTTTCATAATTAAAAAATTAAACTTCAAGCCATAAAACAATTATAAAACATTAATATCCATTCAGATCCTTAATATGATAATAACCATATAAATGAAGCGAATAAATAATTTACTTTTTGCAGAATTCAATATGATGTGAAGAGTTCAATGACTACGAATTAGTTAAATTAGTTCATTTACCTTAGCCTTGTTTTTTTTTTTTTTTTTTTGTAGCAGTGGCTTGACAAATTGTTAAAATATGTTCGTTCTGTATTTTGTTTTATCTTTGTACTTTATTAGGCCGGAGAGAAAACTAGTTTATATATTCATTAACTTTAAATCTTACATATCCATCAAATATTAAATTAATGGTTAAAATTTAATATACTATTAAATATAGAAAACCTTAAACCTAAATAGGGGCTATAATATTATGCCATATTTCTTACATTCTCCCAAGTGGCTAGATATTTCATCATTATAGTTAATAGTATAACATGATAATAGCAAAAATTAAATTTTATAAACCGTTAATATTATAAGCACGTCAACACAATGTGGGTTATGGCGATCATACACGGTATAGTCATATAATTCCTTTCATATACCACTATATTAAGAATTCATTATGTTAGGTTGATATGTTGTGTATAAACAATATGCAGTCCATATATTTGTTATGAAAATATATACAAATTTCTTATTCAAACAATTATGTATACATAAATATAATAAATAAAAAATATAAAATTCAGAAACATATTATTATTGAGCTCAAGAGTGTTAAAACATAATCATCAATTATCAATGCAACCAAAATCCATTCTAAGCATATGTTTTTTTTAATGTCTTCGGTTACAAACCCTTAGTTAAAGGATCTACAACTATGAGATCCATATAATATGTTCTATATACACTATTTATTTCATAATCTCCTCTTTAACAACAAAATATTGTAATCACATGTGTTTTGTGCCCCTTGAGTATTTGTCCTTTGTTGAGAAGAAAATTGTTGCAAAATTATCTAAATTTTTAACGCCTTACTAACTGTGTTGACAACACCAAGCTCTGAAATAAAGTTCCACAACCATAATACATGAATTGTAGCCTCATAACAAGCTACAAATTATGTTTTCATAGTTGATAAAGCAATGATAGACTGTTTGATATTTTTCCAAGAGATTGCTCCTTTAGCTAATAAGAACAAATAACCAAATGTTGACTTTTTACTATCAATACATCCAATAAAATTTAAATTTGAATATTCAATAATTTCTAAATGTTCAGACCTCTTATAAGTGATCGTGCAATCATTTGTTCCTTGAAGGTATCTCAACACTTTTTTTTATAGATTTCCAATTATCAATACCATAATTAGTATGATATCTATCCAGCATCCTTACTGCAAAACTGATGTCGGGTTTAGTATAGGTTTGTAGGTACATCAAATTACTCACAATAGAATTATATGGAATTGTTTCTATTTCCTTACGTTCCACATCATTTTTTGGATATTGCATAAAACTAAATTTATCTCCCTTTTGAATAAGGATTACACCTGCCAATGCTCATATTAAATTTCTCAAGAATTTCCTCAATATAGGCTTTTTGCTTGTGATGGGATGTTTCTCCTATATTTTTCATTTCAAAACTATTCAAAAGAAATTCTTTAATTTTATGCAATAAACCCAAGTCATTAACAGCAAGTAAAATGTCATCAACATACAAAGCTAGAAATATAAATTTACTTTCACTGATCTTTCGATAAATACACCGATTAACAGTGATTTCCTCAAAACCGAAAGTAGTGATTGTATTATTAAACTTAATATACCATTGCCTGAAAGCTTGTTTATTTCCATATATTGATTTATTCAGTTTACACACCATATTTTCTTTACCTTCAATGAAAAAAATCTTTGGGTTGACCCATATAAACTTTCTTATCAAGATCTCCATTCAAAAAGGCTATTTTCACATGTATTTGATGTAGCTCTAAATCAAATTGAGCCACTAATGCTAAAATTTTTCTAAATGAATTTTGGTTTGAGACAGGTGAAAAAGTCTCTTTATAATCAATGTTATCTTTTTTAGTATAATCTTTGGCAACAAGCCTAAATTTATATATTTTAATATTGTCATTTGAGTCATATTTGGTCTTTAACACCCTTTATAGCCAAATCATTTAGAACCTTCTAGCAAGTCTACGAGATCCCAAGCATTGTTTTGAGCCATTTATTTCAATTCTTCTTTCAAAATCATTCCATTTTTCGGACTTATCACTACCTATGGCTTATGAAACATGATCATTATCAATGTGACAATCAAAATTTGACTTTTGTAAATAAACCACATAATTATAAAAAAATAACTGACATTTTAACCATTACAGATTTATTTATAGCTATACCAACTAGTTCATTTGCATGAGCTGGTGGTAAGTTAGGTTTTCCATAGGTTGCTTTTTCATTATCCAAATGTTGTTCTTAATAATTTCGATCTTCTAAAATAGGAACAACATTTGTTCTAATTGTGGGTTCAAAAACATTTATGGGCAATGAAACATCAAATATTATTTTATTAATCTCCACAACTTGATTTTCAACACTCCCACTAACCTCACCATTGTTTAAAAATTTGGCATTGGATATTTCAACAATTTTAGAACTATTTGGATTTCTTTGGTTAATTAATAAAGTAACCACTAATTGTTCAAGAATCCAATTTTCTTTCATATGAATTATAAATTCGTGCTTTTACTGGACAATTCCAAACATGTAGGTGTTTTAAACAAGATTTCCTCCCAGTCTATAACTCGAAAGGAGTTTTAAAAACTACCTTACTAGGAATCTTATTTAACAAATATACAGCAGTTTTAAGCACATACATCCATAAAATTTTGGGTAATAAGGAATTACTCATTACAATTCTAACCATATCCATTAATATTCTATTTTGCCTTTCTGCCATGCCATTCTGTTGCGGTATTTTTGACATAGTATATTGTGCACATATGCCGTGACTTTCGAGAAACTTGACAAAGAAACCAGGACACTATCCAGATTCATCGTACTTTTCATAATACTCACCACCTCTATTAGATCTTATAATTTTCTCTATTCTAGTTAATTGCCTTTCAACCTCCTTTACAAACAACTCAAGGGCATTTATAACTTGAGATTTTTCATGCAGCAAATAGATATATCCATATCATAAAAAATCATCTATAAATGTGATGAAATATTTTTCTATATTAAATGATGGAGTGTCAAAAGGTTTGCAAATATCGGTGCGTATCATTTCAAGAAGTTGACTACTTCTTGTGGCTTATTTCTCGCTATGTTTGGTTTGCTTGCTTTTAATGCATTCCACACATAAGTCAAAATTAGTAAAATCTAGATTCAATAAAATCTCATTTTTTATTAATCTTTCTTTAGATATATGACCTAAATATTTATGCCACAAGTAAGCATAATGTTTATTTGCCAGACTACGTTTTATTCCAACATTATGATTAACAATAACTAAGGATTCAAGAAAAAAAAAACATCATCAAGTTTTAATTTATACAAACCATCCATAAGAATTCCATAACTAATAAATGAATTATTTTTATAGAAATTGAAACAACCATGTCCACCCTTAAAATTATATCTAATAGTATCAATTTTATAAATTGAAAATTGAAAGTACATAAAGTGTTCATTAGATCTAAGTGATGCCCAATATCTAATGTCAACCTATAAGTCCCTACACTTTCAATTTTGGCCTTCATTTGGTTCCCTATAAATAAAAAAAAAATTGCTAGTTAAGCTCATGATTTGGATTGTAAGGAATCCCAGCATAATATTAGAAACATAAATAGTGGCTCTAGAATCAAACCACCAAGTATTAAAGGGAACTTCAAATAAGTTTGATTCAAAGCATATAAAAACATAATATATACCTTTCTTTTTGAACCAAGTTTTACATTTTAGGCAATCTTTCTGACAATGTCCTTTTTTCTTGTAGAAGTGACATTTATCTAATATTTGTCCCTTTCTTTCACCATCAACAACCTATGAAACTTTAGCAGGTTCTTTCTTCTTAAAATTCTTGGCCTTTGGTTTGAGTTTCTTTCCATTTCATTAACCCATTAGTTAATCAAATGAACTCCTCATTTCTTTAATCTTGCTTCCTCTTGAATGAGCTTAATGGATAGTTCATCAATATTCCACTTATCCTTTAATGTATTATAATTGGTGTAGAATGGTCCATGTTCAGTAGGACGTGAATTCATGATAAATTGCACTAAAGAGTCTTCCACAGTCATACCCAATGTCTTAAGTCTTACTATAATATTAGTCATATTAAAGACATATTGCTGCATACTCTTTGACCCATCAAACGTCATGGTTGTGAGTTCAGCCATAAGTGTCCCTCCAAGTGTCTTATCAACCAAACAAAACTTATCTTCCACCAGCTTGAGAAAATATTTAGCATTCAAAGTAGACTTAATGTTGCTGGAAATTGTCATTCGTATAAAATTCAAGCATAACTTGTTAGACCTTTCCAATGCCTTACTTTGTGCCTTTTCAACCTCTATACTAGTATTATTTAGGTCGGTAGGCTTATCTTCTAATCGCTCCAAGTTAAGATCCAAAACACCTAGATGGAAGGTGACTTATTCGCTCCATTCAGAGAAATTTACACTAGTGAACAAGGTAACAGAAGAAGTTAGAGAGTCAAGGCTAATAACTGCAAATATTTAAATGATCACTAATTAACATATTCAGACAGAAAGCACATACATTAAATATATTGCAGGTTTTTTTTTTTGGGTAAACATAACAATACATATCATTACTATTATTAGAATGCCATTTTAAATTTCTTCAAATACATATAGCATCTTTGGATAACTATATATATATATATGACAAAAGTATATCAATTTTTTTCCTTTATATTTAGTAGTTACATAATATAGATCATAATATCATACCGTATTTCTGTTAGTGGTTATGCCCTGCGCTAAATATTTGGTCCTTTATGCAATGTCATATTTCATTTTATAAAATTGAATATTTTTTATGTTATTATATTATTAGCATGTTACATTATAATAATGTTTGGAAATAACAATCTAATGTTATTTTGACTATCTCTAGTCATTTATTATTAAAGGAATAATGATAAATAAAGACTAGCCTGAATTTGATTGATAATTATGGGATGATTATATATGGTGATATAAATTAAACTTATAGATACTTGTTAGAGAACTAAGTACTGGATAGACCCGCTATGAGATACTATATGGGTTAATGTCATTGGTGATCTAATGATAGTTATGTTATCGATCATTAGACTTGAGATTATTATAATATCCTGATATGAGCCTAAATAGCTCATATTTAATCCAAATTTTGTTACCAAAATAATGTTTAGTTGTATTAAATTATGCTAGAATTAGGTGTGTTTAATGTATTTTGTTAAGTTTTGTTTATGTAGGAGATAAAGGGAGAAAAATGTGAAGAAGGAGTAAAAGTAAGTCAAACCAAACGAAAGTTAACTTTTAGAGTTCTGTGTCCTGTCGCGAGCATGACAAGTGCCGCGGGCGCGACAGAGAGAAACGTTTGGGTAGTTAATTTTTTAAAAGGCACTTCAAAGGCACACCACTCTTCACCAAATGTTGTGTACTTCTAGAGGGATACTTGAAGAGTTATGTTGTTATGCAAAGGTGCTTGAAGGGTCACAATGCTTGGCAAGAAAGTTATAAATATAAATGGTGGTTATGCAATTCAAATTTCAAAATCAAATTTTAAGAGGTATGACTTTTCACCAAGGGTTGCATACCTATGGAGAGGCACTTAAAGGGACTTAATGTTTGAAAATCTATAAATACCCTAGAAGTTATGCTCAATGGAAGAAATCTATCATTTATTTTTCTTATTTGAAAGTGTAACTAGAGAAAATAGTTGTAGTTTTTAATTTTAGTTTTATTGCTTGAAGATAAGGCAAACACAATGAAGAAGACTACACTTGATGAAAGGAAGAATGGTTGAGAGATCCCTTCTTTTATTTCTAATCTTTTCTTCTTCTTTGTACTATTATGAATTCTTTTTATGAACTTAAATGTCGATATTCATATTAAATCATTTCTCTTTCATTTATCTTTATATGTATTATTTGCTATTAAAAATTTATTAGTATCATTATAAGTTAAGGAAAACGACCTTAGATGTGCAATTCCTTCTCTGAAAATCATCATAATGGTCATAAATAAGGGAGTTAGCGAGAGCAACGTCTTATTGAAAATTAATAGAAAATTCATTATCAAAGCATAGTTTGAGAGATCGCATGTGAAGATAATTATTATAGGTTGGTTTTTATTCTTTGAATGTGTGTTTATGTAATTCTTATCTAAATACGAAAGCTGCGATTTAGAACCATAAATGTATGTTTAAGGCATAATCTAGTCTAGATGCGAGAGCTGCGACGTAGAACATTATTTCAACTTGGCTTGCATGATAAAGATTGAATTATAAATAAGAGAAAAAGATCAAATTCCATAATTATGTATATGTTATATTCATCATATTAATAAGTCTTCTCGGATTATCATTAAAGTAGAAAAATATTTAATTTAGTGTAGTGTAGTTTTAATAATAATTTTAATTTGTAAATTAATGAGCATTGTAAACAAGATTAAAATCAAGTAGTAATAGTGTACAATATTAATCAACATTTCTCGTGGGATCGATATCTGAAGTACTATAATCGGTATACCGTATACTTGCAGTATTAAGCTTCTAGAAAAAGCATATCAAGTTTTTGGCGCCGTTGCCGGGGATCGAACTCGGGTCGCCTGCGTGACAGGCGAGAATACTCACCACTATACTAGCAAAGCACAAAAATGTATTTAAATACCATCATGCTTACACTAACAATATATATCTCCGAAAGATATAACAATTTATTTCTCTTCACAAAAAGGGTAAAACAAATAAATAGGTTTTTTTTAGTAAAGGATATTGGCTAATTATATGTTGCTCAACAAAAATAGGTTTAAGGCTCAAAATTGGCTACCTAAAGTCAAGAAGGTAAGTTTTTTTTAAAAAAAAGCAAGCCAAAATGGTGTAATCTAAATTTCCTTATCATTTTTCATGCACATCTCATACTAAATGTAATCTCAAAATTTACCAAGAACAAATTCTAGAGGAAATGGCATATTAAGGCTCTCATACAAGAAAAATATCAATGTATAAGGTTCAAAAGCTCACTTAAGTTATAGGTCAAATTACCTTAAGCAATAAATTAGCAAAAATAATCCGTTGACACATTTAAAAAGATACTCAACCTGAAAAGAACATACACTAAAGTGCTTTGCCAAGTCATAACCTTCATTATGTACATTAATTTGTCAAAGTAAAATGAAAATGATTAGCCTAAAAATTTGCCTAACTAGACTAAAAATGACAAAAATTCAAGTTAAAGCATGCATTTATTTCCAAATAGGTTCCAAATACACAAGCCCCAAAATTAAATTCACGCACACAATATACAAATAAATAAATATACTAATAATGAACAAAAATATGAATAAAAAAAATACATACATACCCCCCCACACACACTTAAAGGACACAATGTCCTCATTATGTGAGAATGGTAGAGCAAACAAAACACAAAACAAACAAAATCACAATAAATGTAAAAGAGAGGCAGAAAAAAAACTCAAAAAGTTCCACAGGAGAACTTGGTGGGGAAGGAGAGAATTCCACATTTTGCTGTAAAAGCATCCTCCCTATAATGTAGCGCTCGCGACGGACCTCGAGCTCGCAACAATGAAGAAAAATCATTAGTTTTTTTTTTGAAGTTTATAATGAAATACTAAGTAAAATAACCTGTAAAACAAAAAAGAAACTATATTAATATACTAAATCAACTAAAAATAACACAAAGCAAAGCTAATTAAATATTATAATCCAAAATCATAAATCAAGATTCATAATGACAATAAATTTAATCAAACATTTTCAGCAAAAGCGCCAAAAACTTGATATGCTTTTTCTAGAAGCTTAATACCGTAAGTATACGGTGTACCGATTATAGTATTTCAGATATCGATCCCACGAGGAATGTTGATTAATATTGTACACTATTACTACTTGATTTTAATCTTATTTACAATGCTCATTAATTTACATATTAAAATTATTATTAAAACTACACTACACTAAATTAAATATTTTTCTACTTTAATGATAATCTGAGAAGACTTATTAATACGATGAATATAACATATACATAATTATGTAATTTGATCTTTTTCTCTTATTTATAATTCAATCTTTATCATGCAAGCCAAATTGGAATAATGTTCTATGTCGCAGCTCTCGCATCTAGACTAGATTATGCCTTAAACATACATTTATGGTTCTAAATTGCAGCTCTCGCATTTAGACAAGAATTACTTAAACACACATTCAAAGAATAAAAATCAACCTATAACAATTATCTCTACATGCGATCTCTCAAACTATGCTTTGATAATGAATTTCCTATTAACTTTCAATAAGACGTTGCTCTCGCTAACTCCCTTATTTATGACCATTATGATGATTTTCAGAGAAGGAATTGCACATCTAAGGTCGTCTTCCTTAACTTACAATGATACTAATAAACTTTTAATAGCAAATACTACATATAAAGATAAATGAAAGAGAAATGATTTAATATGATAATGACATTTAAGTTCATAAAAAGAATTCATAATAGTTACAAAGAAGAAGAAAAGATTAGAAATAAAAGAAGGGATCTCTCAACCATTCTTCCTTTCACCAAGTGTAGTCTTTTTCATTGTGTTTGCCTTCTTTTCAAGACATAAAACTAAAATTAAAACCTACAACTATTTTCTCTAATTACACTTTCAAAATAAAAAAAAATAAATGATAGATTCCTTCCATTGATTATAACTTCTAGGGTATTTATAGATTTCCAAACATTAAGTCCCTTTAAGTACCTCTCCATAGGTATGCAACCCTTGGTGAAAAGTCATACCTCTTAAAATTTGATTTTGAAATTTGAATTGCATAACCACCATTTATATTTATAACTTCCTTGCCAAGCATTGTGACCCTTCAAGCACCTTTTCATAGCAACATAACTCTTCAAGTATTCCTCCAGAAGTACACAACATTTGGTGAAGAGTGGTGTCCCTTTGAAGTGCCTTTTAAAAAATTAACTACCCAAACGTTTCTCTCTATCGTGCCCGCTACACTTGTCGCGCTCGCGATAGGACACGGAACTCTAAAAGTTGACTTTCGTTTGGTTTGACTTACTTTTACTCCTTCTTCACATTTTTCTCCCTTTTTCTCCTCCATAAACAAAACTTAACAAAATACATTAAACACAATTAATTCAAACATAATTTAATACAACTAAACATTATTTTGGTAACAAAATTTGGATTAAATATGAGTTATTTAGGCTCATATCAGACCCACACACTTAAACTTTTGCTTGTCCCCAAGCAAAACTTACCAAACAAGCAAACAACACAATCATATAATTTTAGAGCTCATATTTATATTTGGCAAATATTTGAAAACACCATGCAGAAACTCTCATCTCTTCACAAATTTTGCCCAAGTTTGCAAAGTCTCAAACAAAACCATTCGCCATTAAGCTTAAACAACCATGCACATTTAGAAAATTATGAAGTAGCAAAGCACAAAAATGTATGAACTATATTGTGTGTGTGAATTTAATTTTAGGGCTTGTGTTTTTGGAACCTATTTGGAAATAAATGCATGCTTTAACTTGAATTTTTGTCATTTTTGGTCTAGTTAGGCAAATTTTTAGGCTAATCATTTTCATTTTACTTTGACAAATTAATGTACATAATGAAAGTTATGACTTGACAAAGTACTTTAGTATAGGTTCTTTTTAGGTTGAGTATCTTTTCAAATGTGTAAATGGATTATTTTTGCCAATTTATTGCTTAAGGTAATTTGACCTATAGCTTAAGTGAGCTTTTGAGCCTTATACATTGATATTTTTCTTGTATGAGAGCCTTAATATACCATTTCCTCTAGAATTTGTTCTTGGTAAATTTTGAGATTACTTTAGTATGAGATGTGCATGAAAAATGATAAGGAAATTTAGATTACACCATTTTGGCTTGCTTTTAAAAAAAAACTTACCTTCTTGACTTTAGGTAGCCAATTTTGAGCCTTAAACCTATTTTTGTTGAGCAACATATAATTAGCCAATATCCTTTACTAAAAAAAATCCTATTTATTTGTTTTACCCTTTTTGTGAAGAGAAATAAATTGTTATATCTTTAGGAGATATATATTGTTAGTGTAAGCATGATGGTATTTAAAAAATGAGAGTTAAATTCCATTCTTCCCTAGGATCAATATTAGAACAAGGCTAGTTTCTAAAGAAAGAAAGAACAAGTGAAACTAGTAGTAGTGTGCCATTGAGAAGGGAATATGAGAAGTAAATTACATCATGTGATGCTTATGTTCTTAAACAAATCTCTTATGATATGGTAATATTGTTTTTATTCACAATTTAAGCTACTTAAACCAAAATTATCCTACCTTAACCTAAGCCAAGCTACAACCCTTGTAAGACCCTTTTGATTTCATGTATTATTTTATACTAGTAGTGGAGATGTTTACTAATTACAAGCTTATGGTAGGTAATGGCATGTTTAAGGGATGAGAGAAACACTAACCCATAAACACATTGAGTGAATAAGTGCTTTAAGAATATAGTGTTTGAGTGAGAACTACTTTAGGCAACATTGGGTGTGGAATAATGTTTACATGTGTTAAGATATTCAAGTTCTTAAGTTTATACATTCTTGTGCTTTGCTACTTCATAATTTTCTAAATGTGCATGGTTGTTTAAGTTTAATGGCGAATGGTTTTGTTTGAGACTTTGCAAACTTGGGCAAAATTTGTGAAGAGATGAGAGTTTCTGCATGGTGTTTTCAAATATTTTCCAAATATAAATATGAGCTCCAAAATTATATGATTGTGTTGTTTGCTTGTTTGGTAAGTTTTGCTTGGGGACAAGCAAAAGTTTAAGTGTGATGGTCTGATATAAGCCTAAATAGCTCATATTTAATCCAAATTTTATTACCAAAATAATGTTTAGTTGTATTAAATTATGCTAGAATTAGATGTGTTCAATGTATTTTGTTAAGTTTTGTTTATGTAGGAGAAAAAGGGAGAAAAATGTGAAGAAGGAGTAAAAGTAAGTCAAACCAAATGAAAGTCAACTTTTAGAGTTCCGTATCCTGTCACGAGCACGACAAGTGTCGCGGGCGCGACAGAGAGAAACGTTTGGATAGTTAATTTTTTAAAAGGCACTTCAAAAGGACACCACTCTTCACCAAATGTTGTGTACTTTTAGAGGGATACTTAAAGAGTTATGTTGCTATAGAAAGGTGCTTGAAGGGTCACAATGCTTGGCAAGGAAGTTATAAATATAAATGGTGGTTATGCAATTCAAATTTCAAAATCAAATTTTAAGAGGTATGATTTTTCACCAAGGGTTGCATACCTATGGAGAGGCACTTAAAGGGACTTAATGTTTGGAAATCTATAAATACCCTAGAAGTTATAATTAATGAAAGAAATCTATCATTTATTTTTCTTATTTGAAAGTGTAATTAGAGAAAATAGTTGTAGGTTTTAATTTTAGTTTTTTTGCTTGAAGAGAAGGCAAACACAATGAAGAAGACTACACTTGGTCAAAGGAAGAATGGTTGATAGATCCCTTCTTTTATTTCTAATCTTTTCTTCTTCTTTGTAACTATTATGAATTCTTTTTATGAACTTAAATGTCGTTATTCATATTAAATCATTTCTCTTTCATTTATCTTTATATGTAGTATTTGCTATTAAAATTTTATTAGTATCATTATAAGTTAAGGAAGACGACCTTAGATGTGCAATTCCTTCTCTGAAAATCATCATAATGGTCATAAATAAGGGAATTAACGAGAGCAATGTCTTATTGAAAGTTAATAGAAAATTCATTATCAAAGCATAGTTTGAGAAATCGCATGTGGAGATAATTGTTATAGGTTGGTTTTTATTCTTTGAATGTGTGTTTATGTAATTCTTGTCTAAATGCGAGAGCTGCAATTTAGAACCATAAATGCATGTTTAAGGCATAATCTAGTCTAGATGCGAGAGCTGCGACATAGAACATTATTCCAACTTGGCTTGCATGATAAAGATTGAATTATAAATAAGAGAAAAAGATCAAATTCCATAATTATGTATATGTTATATTCATCATATTAATAAGTCTTCGCGGATTATCATTAAAGTAGAAAAATATTTAATTTAGTGTAGTGTAGTTTTAATAA
>JBBPFJ010000396.1:0-32518 GCA_037975025.1 Excoecaria agallocha
TATTATAATGTTTCCGTTTAGGGTATCGGGAATAGTGCATAAGCCGTATTTTGATACTTGTAAACTTTGTGTTCACCTATAATTTATATTGAGTAAAGCATAATGTGATTATATGACATTCATGCTAATTGGGGTGTACAATTTTCAGATATGTATGATTTTTTCTTGTAAGTTTTATTCATTTTCATCCCAATAGGGTTTAGGGTTGGATCTGGATTTAGGGTGGATGGTATTGTGTATGAATTATTATGGAAATGTGAGTTGCGTCAATTGTTAAGGGTTCTTGGATTAATAACCTGTTTAATGTATAATTTCTCTTTTTATACTTATTGAATGTGTGTTTTTACCTACAATTTATATTAATTAGATAGCCAAACCAACATTTATTACATTCATCTGTCTAAATTTAGACATGGATAATATAATAATATTTTTTGTTTAAGGTACCGGGAGTAGTGCATAAGCCGTGTTTAGATACATATTAATTTTGTGTTCACCTATAATTTATATTAATTAAAGCATAATGTGATTATATGACATTCATGCTAATTAAGGTGTACAATTTTCAGATATGTATGATTTCTTCTTGTAAGTTTTATTTGCTTTCATCCCAATAGGGTTAATGATGGATCCAGATTTAGGGTGGAGGGTATTTGCTTTCATCCCAGTTGGGAGTTTTAGGTTTTTGGTTTTTGAATTATTATCTAATCAAATTGTTGATAGTTAATGATTGTGTATTAATCTACAATTGATATTGAGTAACAGATAACCATGGTTCATGTTAATATATACACGCTATTAATAGTATGATATCGGGTGAGATTTATTTATCTATTATATAATATGTCATTAGTCGGAAAAAAAGTAAAATTTTTAAATTATAGATTGATTTGTATTTTTTTTGTTGGACTAATTTAACAATGATATATTCCTTCAAAAAAAAATTAACAATGATATATAAAATTTTGATTTTGCCAAATTATGAACTTAATTTATTCACCCATTACAATTTATAGAAAGTATTAATATTGTAAAATTACATTAATTTGATGTGTTATGTCTTTGGTAAACAAAACAAAACACATGCACCAATTCACTTGTGTAGCACCTCACTCGTGTGAACAAAACTTTGGAATTTTTTTATTTTTAAGGTAATTGCATGGAATTTATTTTGGACACATGGAAGGTATCATCGTTCACCTTGTGAAAAGGCTAGACTAAAACGGCTATAAGAGTAGAAATCAAGCTATATAATATTTATATCATTTCCGCTTGCTCCATTTGCCATTCAAATTTTTTTCTAATACATTGCAGATTTGATTCAAGAGCATTTTCAATCATGGCTTGGCGGTTTGAAGTCAATATAACCAAAGAAGTAACGCGACTCGGAGTCATTGTATGATGTGTGGTCGTCTTTTTATGGCCTTGCAGCTATGTAATAGACGAAATAGGTGCTGCTGCAGAGCTCTCGAGGTGGTAATTGGGATAGCGGGAATCATTATGGGTGACTCCATTGGAGTTGCTAGGTTTCGTTTTATTTTGAGATAGCTTTTTTTTTTTTTCCTTGTTTTCTTCTCCTTTATATATATAAAAAAAATGAAATAATATATTTTTAAAATTTAATCCTCTGTGGTATACTTGTTTAAATGATGAACATGAAGTTGGCTGAATATGTTTAAGATCATGAGAACAAGATTGCATTTTGTCTGGGGAGCTTAGTAGTTCAGGTTCCTTAAGAGTTTTCTGTAGTTTCTGATTTTTCTCGTGCTTTACCACAATGGTCCTTTATTCAAATTTTTTTCAGGTCTTGTATTCATGGCATTTGGCCTGAGTTACTCTTACTTCTTGATCAGATTATTGTATGGCAGTAAATGGAGTGATGGAGAAGCTTCAACAGCCCTTCAGTATTATTGCCTTTACATCATTGTTTTGGCTATATATGAACGGTTAGTGATTTCTTCTAATCATCGTTTTCAGCTTACTCAGATGGTCATTGAAAATCTATGAGCTCTTGGACCCTTTGGAGTTGAAGAATTAGCAGCTTCTGGTTACCATTCTTCTTCGTGATTTTTAATTTAAAATCGAGCTGTTAAAATATTCTGTTCCATCTTATTCTTCCCTCACATATTTTCTTGGCACAGGCTGAATTCCAGAATGTTATTGATCCAGTATCTACGTTTGGGAGGGCAACTTGCTTTTCTGCATCTATTTCTTGGAATCCGCGAAGAGATGAGAACATGGAATTAAGCTTTATTCTTGGATTCAATTCAGATGCTCCACAACTGAACTCCTCAAAGGTAGGTGGTTTGTGTAATATCAATATTTATGGGGAACCTTGTCAATTCAATTTTATCAACTTTCCATTATACATAAATGTCTTTCTGAGCAACAGTTTGTTAACATGATGCCCAATTGCTGATATGCAAGTTTAGACCAAGAATTATGTTTTAACAAAAAGTTTTGGTTTATAATGCTGAATAACCTTCTGAATTGTTTGTTGTTTTTGTGCATCAACTGTCATATTTAAATTGTAACATAAAAGCATGAAGATTTTGTAAGTGTATATATTAATATTTACCGAACTGAAGTTTGTGCTTGTTAATTTGCCTTAAATGCTAGAAAAGAGCATCCGACTGATTTTCAGTAGTACACTAAATAACAAAAAATCATTAAATCTATTAGGGATTAGACCTTACCTCACCTCACTCATCATTTTTCTCCCTTTAAACTTGAATCCTGAAGAGGGAGCTTGGGGAAGTGTTCAAGGATGCTTAAGCAATTGCTGAATGATTTGGAGGTTAGACAGATAATAAAGGCTGAGAAGTTATATGAGGCAAATCAGTTGCCCCCGGATGCCTCTTTGCCATAAGGAATTGGTTATTTTGCAGACTTGTCCAAGCCCACCGAAGAAGTTGAAACCTGGAAATTATTGGTATGATAAAGTGTCGGGTCTTTGAGAAAAGGCGAATATAGTGTAAAACATGAGATATTCCATTTTTATGTTGTGCTAATTTGATTTCTTGTTTCATTGTGGAGCTTGGCGGTTGTGCTGATTTGAATTGACAGGAAGGACAGAAGCCTTCCCAGATTATAAGTCCTTATCTGAATGTTGGCCCTATTAAGTCAGATGCTAGCAATGACTTTTTTTTCTTGTACCATGTTTGCAGTTATTCTATCTTTGTAAAAGAATCCAAGTATTCATTTGTATTATAAGATGATGTTGCATTTGATCCTCATACACGCGTAAAGCATAACCTGCTAATTTCTTATTATAAAAGGATATCAAATGATAAGATAGTGGATTTTGTGCGGAGCTTGCATAAATTGGTTGCTTAATTTATTAGTAATTCTATTAATCAGTTTAGTCCACTAATATCTATTTTCAACAATTTCGAATTACAAATCATGCCATTCACTTTGATTTTTGTATAGGAGGATAATCAACTTGCTGCATAATGTTTATAAAGACAAATAGCCAAAAATAATTGTGAAGATTCAAACCTTGTTGTGGTTGCAATTTCTTTTCCAATTGTTTTGGTTTGGTAATCTTTCAATTTACAAAAAGAATATTTGAAAAGCATGTCCAAATTAAACAAAAATTATCATCTAATTTCTTTGTGCTGCAAAGTAAACATACGAGGTAAATTACAAACGCAAGCTTTTTGCTTTTCTTGGAAAAGAACAGAAAAACTCCCCAAGACTCTCCAATGGCACATGGGAGAGCCGCCCAGAAATCTACAGGATTAGACCGACATTTACATTCTTCAGTCATCCACAAAACTGTATCTTGCCTGCTCCTCTGTATTCAGTAATATGTTTTCCACAGCCCAACCAAGCATTAACGTTTGATCATCTACAGAAGAAAAATCCCTCGGTGCCAATCGCTTGCTATCTTCAATCAATGACCCAGCAGGTTCACTAACCTCCAACCTCCTTAAAAGTAGTGCGTTTCGAACGTAACATGCCTATATGGCATCAAAGATATGACAGTAACATCTATAGTTATTAACACAACAAAATTCGAGATAGTCAACAAATCTTTATTTAATGGTGCTCCAAAAGACTAGCACAGGGAAGCTAAGCTAATTTTGAAGTACAAAAATATCTCCCAAGATCCAATCAAGTCGGCCTAATAATATTTGGCAGAGCGCAAAACCTATTTATAAAAAAGGCAAAGCGTGAGCTGGAAGACAAGACAATAGGGTACTGTGTCCAATCGGATTAATGGGACACCACGTCCCTCAGTCCACTGACACAAGCTAGCGCCCATATCTCCCACCTACTCTATGTCACATCACCATTCACATACTCCAACTGCCAGTTATCATACTCTAAGATACTCAAGTATCCCTCCTCTATCTCCTATAAATAGCCAAAAGCGCGATGACACAAGGTATTGAACATCTGAGACTCTTTCTCTAAAATTTTATCTCTCTAAAAGCTACTAATTTAAGTTTCGGAGTACTATCGCTCGGTCCAATCGGGCACCCTTTGCAAGATCAGTCATCCGATCGGGATCGCTTAGCTGCCAACTTTTCTTCTTACAGATAAAGACTTTTCAGGATTTATCAGTTATTAATACACTACAAGAAAATCTGAAAATAGCAATGGAATTGATTCCGTTGCTAAATTTGGTTGAATTATTTATCTTTAGCAACAGAATAAAAAATTGTGGCATTTCATTGCTAAAAAAAGAGGAAAATTTTAGCACCAAAATATAGCCATGAAAAATAGCAATGGAAATCTATGACCGTTGCTAAATATGGTGGCATTAGATGGCAGAAGAATTTTGAAACGAATTTTAGCAACGGAAACTTAATTTCATTGCTATTTTAGCAATAGAAATAATTTTCATTGCTAAAATAGCAACAGAATATATATTCCGTTGCTATTTTGCAACCGAAATTTAATTCCATTGCAATTTAGCAATGAAAATTTAAGTTCATTGTTATTTAGCAACTGAATTAATATTCCGTTAGTATTGTGGTCCCAAAGAAGTGAAAAAATTTTTGATCCAAAAATAGCAAAGGAAATTAAATTTCGTTGCTAAAATAGCAACGAAAAATATATTCCGTTGCTATTTAATAACGAAAATTAAATTTCATTGCTATTTAGCAACTGAATTAATATTCTATTGCTAAAATTAAGGGTATTTATGTAATTTTCTTATTTGTTTCCCTAGGTATAAATTAGCCCCTATCTCTTCTCTTCTATTCATCTTCACCATTAGCTTTGAATGCCACCTTTCAACAATGGTAATTTCCTTTCTCTCTTTTTCTTAGATTTTTGCTCTTTTGATTCATATAACTGATCAGCCTCTTTGAGAAAATTCACGAGACGCCATTGGCTCAGTGAATAGAAAGAGAAAATAAAGAAGAAGTTAGAACTACCGGTCAGTCTATGACTACGTGTGGCTATTGGGATTGGATTCGTGTAATGTTGGGGTCAGAGCTCTATAAAACAGGGGATATTGGCCTCTCTCAAATGGGTATGTCTGATTTCTAAGGCAGATCCTCAAGAATCACGGTTTCTAAAGATCTAAAGCTTTTTCCCCTAAAGAGTGAGGTGCATTTTTTTGAAACCAATACGAGCAGCAACAAGGGAGTTAATATTACATTAAAAACAAAAAAAAAATGATGAGAGTGAAGGCTAAACTGATAGCCCTGTCACCAATGAATGGTGGCTCAACTGATCGCGACGTCACCGATGAGTCTAGGTTTGAATAGGAGCTTAGACCTGACGAATGTTGGTACAGAAACGGAACACAGACTCCGATCAGAGTCCATCCCTCCATCGACAATAAGAGTTAGGGTTAAGTACGGGTCAACGTACCACAAAATGCATATCAGCTCCCAGGCTACATTTGGTAAAATTTTAGAAACATGTTTAATTAAATTATTTAATTTCAGACTCAATTAAAACAAAAAGTTAAATTCTCGATGTGTATTGGTTTCAGGGGAGTTGAAGAAAATGTTGACAGGACCAATAGAACTCCATCATTAAGACCAAAAGTTGATATTCAAAGACAACGAGAGGGATTCAAAAGCATATCTTGACATCTCTGGAGTTAAGGACAAATCCAAAATTGTTCTTGTTGAGGACCCAATTAGCCAGGAAAAACGTTTTCTTAAGATGAGAAGAAATGCCAACATGGAAAAGGCTTCAAAATCCATTTCTGAAATCAGCCTCGAAGTTGATAGGCTTGCCGACCAGGTATTTGTTTTACTGATTATGTAACTTTCTTTTCTTTTCCTCTTAATTACTACTCTGTTGTGTTATTGGATATTTGATACCATGAAAATGGTTGAAATTAGGTAGGTGTCAGCTCTTAAATCAATAATTACCAAAGGTGGGAAAGTAGCAAAGAAAGATGTTATTAATTTGATTGAGTTAATTTTTTTTATTGGATTTGACTTTCCGTATTGTCGGTGTTGTGATTAGTTGGATTAGTTACGCAACTGTTTGTTGAATTTTAGTTGTATTTTCGCTTTCATTGTTGATTTCTTGCTTATCTAGGCTAATTGCAAATGATTAGGTCTAGTAAAGTATTTTGATATTTTGTTCGTTTTGATTTCGTTTTCAGGTATTACATTTTCATTATTTTTCTATATCTTTAGAGGACTAAGCTGTCTTTTTACAACTATGCTGTGATAAGCCTACGAGTGTCACTCTAATATTCTAATTTCTGTCGAGATGTTATAGAAACCTACATTGAAATAGTTTTGGGGGAAGATTGAAGCACTTTTATCATACTGCTTTTGGTGGAAGCAAAGAACAAGCAAAATAATCATCAATAAGCCACTTATCTTGACCTACTTATACCTATTGATCTAAGTTTTTCTTTCATCGGGTGTAATATTGTATAACAAGGTGAGTACTCCGATATTCAATCTAAGTCTCTTGCTTTCTGTTGTAGGGTGCAATGTTGGTTCATGGTGACATGTCTTAAGATTGACTAATTTACACCTGTATATGATGAAAGGAATTATTTTGGCATTTCATAATCAGCCAACTTTTGGTTCTTGACATGAATTGAGTTACTTGTATCATAGCCAGCTTCTTGTTAAATCTACGTCAGCTTATATAATTGACTTATATTCTTGTCTATGCGATCATTGCTTGCACATAGCATTGATTTTATGTGGTCTTTTTACCAGTATGTCTGCTAAAGCATTTAAATCTACCAAATATCTACTGTCAAGTCTTCAACACCAATTCTGGAATAAAATTTTCCTAGTTTTATGCAAGCTGATTGTTGGTCTCATGTAAGTTTGAGATTATGCAAGCAATTGATCATACACATGGAGGCACATTCATACCCTATATTATAGTTTAATTAAAAAAATCACATGCAGAGATGGCCCATGTTTGGTGCTCCCCTAACTTTGTTTTTTTTTTTTTTAATAACATGGTAATTAATGTGATTTGCTACATTTTCCCTTTTATAAAGTTGTTACTTTTCTATGTGCTATGATGGTGCATATGGTTAACTTGAAGGTTGAAGTAGTAATCGTTCGATTTTTATGGAAGTGTTTGTGGAAATATGACTTCTGAATTTTGTTGTAGAGGGTTCTTTCACCAAAATATTTCAACTTTCCATTTCTTATCACTCTTACAATGATACATATGGTGTTTTCAGGGGCAGTAGCCTTTTTTTTGTCCGTGTATTCAAGGTTTGGCTCGTCGCATAATTTTGACTCCATTTACTTGTGCTTAGATTTTCAGTTGGCTAGGATAGACATTATTTATTTTTGTTTTGTTGTTTATACATAAATTTATATGGAATTTTTTTTTTTTGCATAAAGGCACACATGCACACATACAACAAAGTTTCTATTGTCTTTTCTTGCTTCCCGTTTATTTCTATGCACTGGAGGTAATATTGCTCCTTTTCTTTTCCTTGTTCTAATGACCAGGTTGTAAGCCCAGTCAAAATGAATTTTCAAATGTAAGTGATGTAGTAGTTTCCTAAAAAATCTGCTTATCTTTTGGCATTTTATTTTTGTTTGTCTAACTTGTATTCTCTAGAAACCCTTTTCTTGTGCTCTAGATATGCAACGTGCGCAGTACCAATAAGTGCCTTCTTTGCAACTAGTATATGGTAAGAATTTGAATGTCATATCATTAGACTTCTTATTCATAATGGTATTTGTTCTCATTTAAGGGAGGCACAAGATGATATCTTGATATTTGTTTCTAGTTCAACATGATATATTGTCATGACATTTACGGTCGACAAATATTTCAATTTCAATTTTGTCTTATATCATTCTCAGGATTTGCATCATTTATGTTTATGGGGTAACTAGGCTTATAGCTTTCTTGATGGATTCTTTAGATGATGCTTGATCTCAAAATTATGTATGTGTGTGTGCACGTATAAAAGATGAAGCAACCCTCCGATTCTTTCAATTCTCTCTCTTTTTCTAATACAACACAATAATTTAATTTAGATTTAAATCTTTCAATTATTATGTTATGCATTTTCCATTTTAGAGTATTTAAGAAATCTCACTTGTACAGAGTTATCCCATATATATATATATATATATAGTTCTCTTATATCCACCCAATAGATTTTTATATATTTTCTAGGTGTCTTTATTTGTTATATTATTATACAGTTCTCTTAATAGTATATTTACAATAAATGCTACTATTAAGTAATCATTAGTTTCAAATAATTAATAGTATATTAATAGTATATTTCCTTGAACCAGATAACAAGGCTTGGAAATCCAGGCATATTCGAAGCAAATCAGGTGAAATTCCGATGACTATTCAAATTTGATGTTCAATGCTTTAACTCTTTAGAACGAGTTCAGTTTTTCAACTTCAAATATGATTTAAAAGTTACTATTTTTACATAATACTTCCTTTTTCTTGCAGCATGCAGCCAGGTATCTTCCAATCAGGAGTGAGTGAAAAATGATTCATTGAAAATTGTGGAAAATACAACTGTAAGCCTCATTTTTCATAACTCTATTAGTCTTTCTATGTGATGGATGCCCCAAGGCCTTCTATAAAAGTGAATGCAAGTCATAGTATTATTTCACATGCCTCTTTTACATTTACATATATATATATATATATATATATATAGGGTTATAGTGTTTATTTTGGTCTCTGATTTTTTTTCATGAAATTGTTTTGGTAGTTATGATGAGAAGAGTCTTTATATCAATAGATTTCATTTGTTTGCTCATCAATGCTTTCTTGATAAAGTAAATAGACCTGAAAAACATGAAAAAAGAGTTTTTAGTGCTTTGATTTCATGAAGTTATAATGTCTTCCATTGTTTTGATATATACATTCGTACTCCTTGTTCTCTACAATAATTCCTTAGGGGTGAGTTTAGTTTGTATATTCCATATGGTTTGTAATGGCTTCTTGGGTCTGAAGTATTATGTTGACCTATATTATGTTTTAACATTTTTGTAGTGAAATAGAGATAATCAATGACTTGTATGGTGTGATTTGTTTGGGGGTTGGGTTTTTGGTTTGCCCGTGATTTTATCTATTACTCTACTGGGTGAACTCAGAAAACTATTGCAGCTGGAAGGATCTCAAGAGTTGATCCGCTAGAATAGATAACCAAGCGATGCATTTTGTCATGACTCATGAGCTTGGTAATGCAACTTTGTCGAGCTTCTTTCTATTAATATGTTTGTCTTTCAATCAACCACTTTCCATGTCAATTTTTAGTTATTTTATATATCTCTTCTCTGCAGGGATTATGATTTTAGCAGATTTGGATTTGGTCCATGCACAATCATCCTCTGTGATCAGGTAATTGTTTGTGGTTTTGATGTGAATGCTTCATCCTTAGGATTTTAGTATGAGCTAGTTGTATATCTAAATTTAATTGGAGATATTCTTTCTCATGGGTTTTCTTCTTATTTTTCATATCATTCTTGTCATGTCAATCTTACATGTGCTTCAAATATGGAGTCATATTTATCAATTCATTTAAAATTTATATTTTTCTTCATTCTCATTTTTTGTGGCAGTGTGATATAGACCAAATCATCATATATATATATATATATATTTTATCCAGTTGTTCACTTTTATTGTTCCTAGGTGAACAATTCTTGTCACAATAACCAAGTTTATATGTATATATTGGTTGTTAGAAATTGAACTCTACAATATTTGCAAATTGAATTAAAATCAAAGAGAAATAGTACAATTATGTAGATGCACCAAGAATAAGTTGTTCTAGGTAACTTGCAAATCAATACAAGTTAGTTTCAAAAACATAGAAATTGCAGTTGATAATGTAGAACATCATCAAAAGAAATCTGTGGAACGCATTGAAGGTGCCATTGGGAAGACATCTTACTGCATAGTTTCTAATTTTGTGAACATTTATTTTTAAATCTAACAGGAATTATTTAATATGTTTGCCTTCTGCATATTCAGTTTCCTTCAATTGCTTTTTTGTCATTTGCTTCTTTTGCTGCTCCCTTTTCTCCCTTTCATGTGAGGATGAGGGATGAACTTTAATCATGTTACCTGTAGGTTTTGCATAAATTTTGTGTGAAAAATCAACAATAATTAAGTGACGGAATAGCGACGATAATTTCGTTGCAATTTTTTTATAATACTAGCTAAATTTAGTAACGGAAACTTTAATTCAGTTGCTAAAAATAGCAATGGAAATTGATTTCAGTTGCTAAATATAGCAATGAAAATTGATTTCGGTTGGTAAATATAGTAACAAAAATTCTAATTTCATTGGTAAAAATAGCAACGGAAATTAAAATCCGTTGCTAAATTTAGCAACGGAAAATAATTTCCATTGCAAAAAATAACAACTGTCAATTTAGCAACCGAATGTTCCGTTGCTATTTTACGTTGCTAATTTTTAATAGCAACGAAAATTCAACAAATTCGATTGCTAATTTCCGTTGCTATTTGCTAATTTTCTTGTAGTGACACAACAAAATTTGAAATAGTCAACAAATCTATATATAATGGTGCTTCAAAAGACTAACACAGGGAAGCTAAGCTAATTTCCAAGTACAAAAATGAATGCTAATTTCCAAGTATAACTTAAGAAATATACATTCAAATTACAATATTTAAATCACTGTTTGCAACAATTTAACTCATATACTCTCTAAATTAATGATTTAAATGTCATCTTCCTAATATTTCGAGAAAATATCAAATTTGACTGATTTTAAAATACATACAGAACCATTATGATTGGGAAAAAGGCAAGTTAAATGTTATGTCTTGTTTTACAGTCCATTTCAAGGCTACTTACACATAAATCAAATTTAACATTCGTCCATAACAAACTTAGAATTATGTCTTACCTTTTATTTGGCACAAAATTCAAGTCATTTTGAGTTCTATAGGACAATTCTCATCTTGCATTCAATTTTATTTATCTATTCCACATCAATTCTAGAATTCCAAGTCAATCTTACATAAACTAAACATTCTCTCAATCTCTAAATTAACATAATAATAACAAATTTAAATAACTAGATGATTATTTTCCTACCTCAAATTCATCTAATCAAACCAAATTTTATTCCTTCTAAACCAATTTAGACTTAAATCATACTCTTAATCATAACTAACTCAAGAGTAATACATTTGAAATGAGAGAAAGCAAATTTAGTAAAACACTTGCAAAACTGGAGTCAATTTTTGAAATTTTTGCTCATTTTAGTTTAAATCAGGTCAGTTCATCGGTCATCGGAGTTTTTCCAACAATGCACCGCCATTGCAGTAATAAATTTCATGGCACTAGGAACCCATTTCCGGTGATCAGATGCCTCTAGGCATCAGAGATTTAGCCAGAATCCATACTTGAATCTCTCGACCTTTCTAGCTCCGATCTCCTTGCTACCAGCGAGTGAGGATGATCGACGGGCAAACAAAGAAACGCCTATTTTCCAAGAGCATATTGGTAATGTCTGCATTGCTATCCAATGTCAGAGGTGGCCAGAAAGTGGAGAAGAAATTTTTTTATAGAAGAGAGAAATTTTAAATCGAAATGAGAAGAAGAAGAAGAAGAAGAATAAGAAGAAATAAAGGTGGAGGAGATGGCGAGACAAATGGCAGAAGAGGGTGACGGTAGGGTGGCGTGATAGACGATGGAGAAGAAGAGGCTGGCGATGGGTGTGGTGGTTGGTCACTCTCTGCCTCTTTCCCTTCCCCTCTTTTTTTTCTTCTCTCCTTTTTCTTTCTTTCCCGATCTATTCCTTTTGTTCCTCCCTTTTCTCTATTCCACTTCCTAGGGAATTTTTTTGAATAATATTTTTTTCAATAACAAATTTTATGAAAATGGGGCATGTCAGATAATATTTTAGGGATTTGGGGTTCCAAGCGAATATGTAACGGTCTGCTGCATCATTATGTCAATGTCTGCCTGGGGTCCCACTTATGAAGATGTAGTTACCTGCTGCATCATCCATGTGGGGTTATGTTAAAGACGCAATGCATCATTCGTGTCTGTCACTTGCCCAAAGACAATTTACATCCATTTTCATCAAATATATATTCCTTCATCATCCCGTCGAAAACTTTTTGTTTAACGTCCATATAAGCTTCAGATGCTAAGTTCATTTACATTCGAAGCAATTGATACTTAAGTTCATTTGCATCTGAAATAAATTATCAATTGATGAAGGTTCCAAAAATTAGTAGGTGCCTTTTTGGACCTCAATCCTTTTAGCTGATGGTTTTGGTGTTTCTGTGGATTGTGAATTTGAGGAAAAACAAACTCATCTATGCAACAAAGGAAAGTCTGAAAATTGATTGAAAGTGAAGATGAGAAGCAGGAGAAGAAACAATTGTTGATGTTATTTAGGAGGATATTATTAGTATTTTGTTGTATTGTTTTAAGAGATTGTTTGATGACATTATGTATGATTTCAATTACTTTTATCAAACATTATGTATGACTTCAATTACTTTTATATATATGTTTTGGAATAAATATATATGTGTATGTATATGTGTAATCATTATTATGTATAGGATGAAAATTAATAAATAATGAAAAAAATTAAATTTTGTTCTAATTTAGCGACGGATTTGCGACAACATATCTGTTGCTAATATGTAAAAATAAGAATTTTACAAATAATTAGCGACAAATTTAGTGATGGGAGTTATTAGTGGCAACTTGTTTCGTTATTGATACAATAATAATTAGCAACGGAAAATATAGCCGCTAAATATTATTATTATAATTCAGCGACTAATTAAGAATATAAATTAGCGACGCTAAATTGGTGACTGATTTAGAATTTCATCGCTAAATTACTTTAGCGATGAAATTTTGGTAATTAGCGATTAGCAGTTTTTTGTAGTGCACGTTATGAGTTTTTTCTAATAATATTTATAACAATATTATTATATTTTTAGTATTTTTGATTGAAATAGGTAAATTTTTTCATTCGATTATTTATAATTTAATATATTAATTATATTTGTGTTATAATGACATTAATTTTTTATTATATTTATTTAAAAGCAGGAGTACATTGTAAATTCGGAAATAATAACGCATTTAAATTAGTTACTGAAAACAAGTATGTTATTAATTTTAGTAATAGTTATGTTAAATTTTAAGATTAATATTTTTTAGTTTTAATTGGAAGAAATAAATTAAAAAATCAAAAAATATAAATTAATATTTTTTTATTTTATATATTTTTGAAATATATAATTTCGAACATCATGGTTTAGAAAAATTATGATATTATTATTTTTACGTATAGGTGATTGGAAGATGTCAACATATACCGAATTTTATTTGCACACGAGAGGAAAAATAAGTTATGGAGCGACAAATTTTTAATATGACATATATGCCCCGAATGTCATCACAAGAAGATTAAGACTAAAAAATAAGTCAACTCTTCCTGAATTACGACATAAAATCCACATTACAATGGACTTAGGTATCAATGACTTGATTTTTAAAATTATATACAAGATTTCATTATACAATGGAGAATCATTATGTTGGATGGTGGTGGATTTAGCAGATGATGACGATATAGATGCAATATATAACAATTTAAGGAGATATGAACAATATAATTTGGTGAAATTAATATATTATAAAAAATATAATAATAATAATAATGATACATACATACATACATACATAAATACATACATACATACCGATGCCCCTGTTGTTGCTCCGACTATCGTTATCCATCGTTTTGTTCGCGTAATATATCATTACATATATTGCGATCTCAAATGCAATGGTAAACTAAAAATTTGACCTGTAACAACCCAACTATGTCTATTGTGCTACTCAAAAATGAAATTTGCAAATCTCATTTCCCAATTTTTATCTACATGCTCCCTCAGGTCAATAGAATGCACAGTGTCAAGGTTTTGCGGAAGGGATGGAATCGGTTGATCTAAACCAAATTGCCTCATACATCTGTCGGGCTAGTGAAAAGTATGTATCTTTGGCCTTCACCTCTCGACAAGAGCAGTCATCAAGTCAATATTAACATTTATAACACCGATCTATGACACCTTATAGAAACCTGATAAATGCAGGTAAGGTATTATTCTTTCATCTACGTTCCCATTGTGACTCTCAACACTAGCTCTACATGCAAACAAAATATCGTGTTCAACCTAAAATAAATAAAATTATGAGACAAATATATATAATAAATATAATTTAAAATTATTTAATATTTAGTTATAAAATGAAAATAAAATTACAGTTTCGCTCCAAATCGCATCAGCTCATCGCTTGCTATACAACGTCAGAAGCTCATCAAAATACGGCCTGAATTAATAAATTCTGCTCTTCTAAAAGGTTCCACATTTTTATTAGCCTATATACAAAACCATCAACAATTTCTTACATGTACACGTAAAATAAAATTATTACTAATTAACTGTAAATTTAAAATAAACAAATTTTGTATAATTATAATATATTTATTTATCACATAATCTACAAATGAAATAACTATATCAGATTTTTTTTACGATAAAACTAATATCATTTTAAAACGTACTATTATCATTAGTTAAATTCAATATTTTAATTTTAAAATTTTCATTTTCTTACACTGATTTTTTTTTCTAACAATATGAATATTTTCAAACAAATAAAAAATGTTTCAATATTTTTTAATGCATGAATTTTTGTTATTATAGCAATAATATATATTAATTGCACCAATATTTAAAACAAATATGATTTCAATTTATATTAATAAAATGTATATTATTTTACTAGATAATAATTTACAATAATTAATGCCATTTTAGATTGAAAATAAATTAAATAATGGGTCTTTATCGGGATCAACATTATAATTTACATAAAATAAACTAATAAATTACATAGTAATACAATTAAATTTAAAAATAAAATAATATTTCATATCTTGTGCACATGTTTAATGGATGATAATACATTTGGTTTATTTAAATTCAATAACAATTTATAAAACTAATATATATAACTAAAACCAATAATTTATCATATACAACATACAAAACTAATACCAAATGCTTGTAAAAATATAACATTCACTTATTTTAAAAATAAATTAAGCACAAATTTTAATATAATATAACTTATAATCAATTTTTAATTAGCATTAACATTAAATTTTCCATAGTATGTGAAACTACTATTGTAATAACTAGAATTATAACATATTGTATAAAATTAAATAAAATAAAGAGTGATAACTTGCCTTTTTTTTCTTTACGTCTCTAAATTACTCAACAATTAACACCGAAAAACTACAAATTAATAATACAAATTAATGTTTATCAATTTTATTTAAAAAATTAACAAAAATAGTATACTCACCTTCTTTAACTTAATTGATTAACTTAGTTAATCGTTATAGTGTGTGTAGCAAACAAAAAAAAAATTGTAGTAGGTTGTTTGAGGCAAAATCGGGAGAGGAAGCTTGAGAGTGTTGAAGCTTAAGGTTTTTTTTCTTAAGTGTTTAGAACGAGGAAGAAGAATACTAACATTAATATTATACTACTACTCTCCCGATAGTCAACACGATTTCACATTTTCTTAAAAAGTTCATGTGGGGTGGCAGAGTCAACATGAACACAGTGTGTCATTGCGTCTTTAGCCCTTGTTGAAATTTCACTATTACATCTTCAGATGTGGTTGTAGGGATTCACATGGGTGCACAACTCTTTCAAATGACATAATAAAGCACTACATTTTTGAAAATAATTCCATTCCCATAAATAAAATCTAACATGCCCCAGTTGTCCAATTTTTTTTAAAAGCATTATTTAAAAAAATCCCTCACTTCCTCCCTTATTATTATTATTATTATTATTATTATTATTATTATTATTATTATTATTATTATTATTATTATTATTATTATTATTATTATTATTATTATTATTATTATTATTATTATTATTCTTGTTGTTGTTGTTGTTGTTTCTAACCCTATTCATTTAGGTTTATCTAGCAAATTTCAGAATCCAACAAAAAATATTTTATTTATTATTTTACCCACCTCAAATTCCTTAATTTTTTCTAATCAGAAATTGTTATTATTAACTTCAAAAATTTGGGCATTACAAATCATATGGAATAGCTATAAAGCAGAACCTTGCAATAAAATAGATTATTTGAGTAATTTCAATCAATAAATGTCAACCAATAAATGTCTAATAGTTTAGTAATTTCAACCAATTAATATCTAATAACTAAGTAATTTGCTATGATTTGCTTTTTAATTTCGACTAATAAATATCTAATAGCTGAGTAATTTTATCTACACTAAAAAGTTTTGTTGTTGAGTACAAGAAAGAATTGAGGGGCCTAAGAAAAAAAGTTATTTTCTATTTAAATGCTTGGTTAAGTGGCTTAGGAGTATTTTAATCAAGTTAAAAATAACTTTTTGTCTAGGGATACTTTTTGTAAGGGAAGTAATAAATGTGATAAATAGCCTTCTATTTATGTTGCATCTATTCCTATTTAGTCTCCTATGTATAAGGGATTCTTATTGTATCCTAATTAGAGCTAATCTCCTCATGTATATAAACTCTATTAAATGGCAATACATGTACGGCTTGCAACATCTTTATGGTATTAGAGCAACTAGGGTTTTAATACCAAAAATTCAAAAACGTCTACTGAGGTTAACACTGTCGCAACCAATGCCTCTAGTTCTACCGAAGCTATTATAAATGCTGAAAATAATGGTTAGCTTGTTATAGTTCTAATTTTCTCATCCTCTCTTCCTAACATTACAAACTTCTCCACTAAATTAAACACATCTAATTTCCTTCTCTAGAAAACATAAATTACTCCAATTTTCAAGGGTTATGGTCTCATAGACCATGTTGATGGCTCCATCACTGCTCCCTTTGTTGAATACTAGAGCTATGAATCCAGAATTTAAAGTTTAGGAAGGCAGGGATTAACTTGTTCTTAGATGGATTTTATCTTCTATTGATGCCACCCTTTTGTCGTAGCTTGTATCTGTAACAACGGCCTAGGTTGCATAGGATAAATTATTGTCTTCTTATTCTACAAGTTCTAAACCCCAGATTAGAAATCTACGATCTCAAATTATCTCTTTCTAAAAGGGTGATAATTCAATTGCCACTTATATTCAATGTGCCAAAGCTCTTTTCGATCAATTGGTTGCATTAGGTAATCCATATAATGAAAAGGATTCAGTTGATGCAATCCTTATGGACTTAGGTTTGGATTATAGCCTATTTAATTGCTCTCTTGATTATAGGATAAAAGATCATACCTTGGATCATGTCTATTGTTTACAACTTAAAGAAGAAAGATAAATAACACAGGATCGTGTTAATAATGCTCAGAATGTTCATATTACTCACACTACTTAGTTAGCTGATCAAAGTTCAATGGGATAACAACATGGTTAAAGTTGCGAACGTGGTAGAGAAGGCCATTTTGCATTGCTAATATCAGTAGTTTTCACAAGAGTCTTTTTCAGCTATTAGGCCCTAATATTCTGGACATTTTTCACTGATGTTACATGCTACAATTGCAAAGGTTTGGGGACATTTAGCTAATGTTTATCCTTCCCCAAATAATAGAAACTGAAATAGTACCTCTCCCTCATTCAATCTTATAACTACCAGATTCCCTTCTTCACCGTGGACGTTGACACTAGGGTCATTCACCATCTGACAGCAAACTTGGAAAATCTATCCCTTCACTCTGAGTATCAGGGTTTGGAGGTGGTTCAAATCAAAAATGGTATGTTTCTACCTATATCTCATATTGGTGAGAATTCTTTTTCTATTAGTTCTCCTACTTTAAAATTTCATGATATGTTATATGTTCCTTGTACAAAATGTAATCTTCTATCTGTTTATGTTCTCACCAATTCTAACCTGTGTCTATTGAATTTTTTGCCAATTATTTTCTTATCAAGGATTTGGACATGAAGGCAATCCTATTCAAAGTTCGAAGTGACAACGATTCATATTTTATGTGTCTAAATAAAATCACACCTTCCGTTAGTGCTAATATTGCTTCTTTAGATGTTTGGCATGCCTGTTTGAGTCATTCTTCCATTCCTATTGTTAAATGTACTTTGATTAATAATAATATTCCATTTAGTCACTTTTCTAATTCTTTGTGTAATGCATGTTCTATCAGTAAAAGTCATAAACGGCCATTTGTTGCTTTTGATTTTGTTATTTCATTTCCCTTTCACTACAAGAAAAATGTAATTTAACAACGGAAAAATAGCAACGAAAATTGATATTTTCCGTTACTAATAAAAAATAGCAACGAAAATTAGCAACGGAATTTCATTTTCGTTGCTAAATTTAGCAACAAAAAATGAATTCCATTGCTAAATTCAACCAACTCATTTTTGGTGAATTGGTAATTTTTTAGCAATGACAATATCAATTCTGTTGCTAAAATTAGCAACGAAAAAGACTATTCCGTAGCTAAAATTAGCAATGGAATTGAAATTTCCGTTGCTAAAATTTAGCAACGGAAAAAGTCAATTTCGTTGCTAACTTTAGCAACGGAAAAATCATTTTGGTTGCTAATTTTAGCAACCAAAAGTCAATTTTGTTTTTTTTTTATAAGTTGCATAATTTTACATATATACAAAATGAGACTAGCTTTGATGCTTTTCAGGGAATAAGTGCATGAATGCAATCTCATTACCAACAATTTATCATAAAAAAATATAGATAATAAAAACCCTAAATTAAATTAGAATTTGAGAAGAAATGAAGAAATATAATATAAAGCCTAAATGGATTATTTTTACGGTACGTACTATTTTGGTCATAACTTTTGCTACAGGTGTCAGATTTCTTATTATAACATGTTTGCAGAAAGGTCGTTTCGAGACGGTCATTTGTTATAGAGAAAAGCTCTTGTAATGGCATTTTTCGGGCACAAAAAATGACGTTTAGGTTGTTATTTTTCAATTTAAAGTTTTTAAGGTTTTCAGGGACATTTGGTCTCTTCTTGTTTTCACTCATATAAATTATTTTCTTTTCGTAGTTCAAGTGAAAGGAATCTATATCTTAATCACATAATTTAATAATAAATTTAAATATAATTATTTATTATTTTTAATTAAATCTATGGAAAATCCTAACCACTATCTTTTATATACCAAAACTATGGACAATTCCATATCACAAAACACAATCTTTGGCAAGTATTATAAGCAATTTTTTTAATAAAAATTTATCTTATCTACCTCACTTTCAAACAATTGACCTGTCAATGGGTTTATAGGCAACAATACGATCTAGTTCTAAAGACTATGATAAATAGGAGCATCAAAGCATCACTTAATAATCCTAGGTTCTTCAGCATTCAATCTTACCAATTTCTCCAAACCATCATGAGTCCAGCATTCTTTCCTAGAGTTCACTGACAAATTTGCTGCATCATTCCTTTTCTATCCATCCAAAACTCATTTATTCGCCAAATTCACCTGATCCAAATATCTTTAACATCTAAATATCAAAATCTCCAGTCCGAAACTATTGAGAAATTGAGATATAAAAAACATAAATATAGGGCATATACAAATATGAGAGGAACAAGCAGTGGAAAATGAACCTGAAAACATTGTAATACAAGTCAGTAACCCTTAATGCAACTAATCTTGAACTCCAATTTTTTATTTTGGGCATTATTGATAAGGGAAAATTGTAACTTATTAAATACAAAGTGTAGACACCATTTATCTTGAATTGCTACGAACTAGAGCAGTGAATCTATACATTTGTATAATTTAGAGGCTGGAAAAAAAACTAGAGCCAACCAGGTTTGCCAAGCGCAGTAATGTAAGGGTTGTGCAGTGTAGGATGATTGTTAAATCTAAGCTTGAGTCCTGTTCACCTAATAAAGCTTGTTTGTGAGAGCAATGGATTAGTGAAAAGGTAGGCTTTTTGGGAGAGAAACAGTGAAACAACTAAAAAGAGTGTTATAGGAAATAATTAGGAAGCAGTAAAATATTTGATTTCTCACTAAAACGGAACCCCACAAATCTCAGCAAGTTAATTCAAACACAAAAAATCTCAGCAAGTTCATTCAAATAGGAAAGAGAAGAAATAATAGTCTCCTACCTCTAGGCTTCCCAACATAGGCATTAAAGATCTACGGCTTAGCTACAAAGATAAAAATTAAAATCAAACCGAACATCTCTCTTCTTCTTCTTTTTCTTCTTCTTACTCCTATTGAAACAGAGATTTGAAATGAATAAATAAATAGAAAAAAAGGAGAAAAAGGACAGAAATTACGGACCCTTGAAAGCAGCAAAGAGACGGGAGACAATGAGGACTCATGGTCATCCGGCCACCGGATAGCGACAAATATGAGGAAGAACGGAGCAAAAAGTGGCAGATCTGAGAAAAACAAAATGCCAAATCGTGAAAAGAAGAACAGAAATGAAAGAAATAGGGTTTTTTCTTATATATATTATTTTTTAGCAACGGAATTAAATTTCGTTGCTATTTTAACAATGATTTTAAATTTAGCAATGAAAATTAGCAACGGAAAATAATTTAGCAACGGAATATAATGGCACTTGGCAGCGAAAAAAAATTTGGGATGAAAATTAACAACAAAAATTAAATCCATTACTAAAATAGCAACGGAAATTAATTTCATTGCTAAAATCCGTTGCTATTATTTATACCTTCACTAAATTCGACTTAAAATAGCAACGGAATTTATACTTCGTTGCTATTTTAGCAACGGAATTTATACTCCGTTGCTAGGAATATAAATTTCGTTGCTATTATTTATACCTTCACTAAATTGGACATAAAATAGCAATGAAATTTAATTTCAACGGAATTTAATTTTCGTTGCTATTTTTCATCCCAAATTTTTCTCGCGGTCAAGTGCTGCCATTTTTAGCAACGGAAATTATTTTCCATTGCTAATTTTCGTTGCTATATTTTAGAGCTAAAATCTCCCTCCTTTTTAGCAACGAAATATAACTATTTTGTATTCCGTTGCTAAATCCCTAAAACTTCAACCAATTTTAGCAACGGAATTTATTTTCCGTTGCTAAATAGCAACAGAATTGGTATTCCGTTGCTAAATTAGCAACGGAATGAATTTCGTTGCTATTTGGCTATTTTCTTGTAGTGTTTGAATTAATCTGTGTGGATGTTTGAGACCCTGCACCTATTGAATCATTTCATGGGTTTCGGTATTATGTTTTTTTATCATCATACGAAATACACTTGGCTATATTTTCTTCATAAAAAATCTAAAGTCCTTAATGTGTTTATTCAATTCTATACACTTGTTGAAAAATATTTTAATCGCCCAATTAAAATATTCCAATTGGATTGGGGAGGGGAATTTCAGGCTCTTATCAAATATTTACGCACAAATGGCATTTCACATAGAGTTTCTTATCCATAACACCTGAACAGAATGGAAGAGCTAAGAGAAAATGTCATCACATTATTGAAACTAGACTGTCATTGCTACATCACAGTTATATACCTATTTCTTATTGGACTGCTACCTTTGAATGTGATGTCTATAGCATTAATTGCCTTCCTACTCCTACTATTGCATATGATAATCCCTTTCAGAAATTATTTGGAATTTCTTTGCAATATAATTTTCTTAAGGTATTTAGGTATATGTATTATCCTTGGTTGCACCTATATTTTAAACATAAACTTGATTCTCATTCTCGTACTTGTGTCTTTCTAGGATATAGTAAGGTTTATAAGGGTTACAAATGTTTCGATTTTCTTCTGGCAAAGTTTTCATCACATGTTATGTTCTTTTCGATAAATAGGTTTTTCCATTTGCTTGGATGGCTCCTCTTATAATGCTAGCTTCAATAGGTCCACCTCCCTTAACAATTTCCAGCATTCCAATTCTTCTACCTATTATACCCATTGCTACCAAAAATGCCAACCCATATGAGACATCACCCCACTCACTCACTAGACCTCACCCTTCTACCTCAAATATTATGCATGGCTCACCTAATACCAATGCAACCTAAGACCTCTCATGCCTACAAAATCATCTTAATCAAAAGCCCTCTGCCTCTTCAGACCTATCCCGATCTACATTAGGGATCGAAAGCCTCACTTTTTCTGTCTCTCGAGAACTATCATTGGTGGTTGACTTGGAAAAATATATTATTGTAACTCAAAATCCATCTCATGGTTCTTGCCATTCTATGGTAACCAGGAGCAAAATAGATAGTCTAAAACCAACTCAGATTGTGTCTTTAATTGATGATTTCTCTATTGAGCTTAAATCCATATGCTTCTCCTAAGCTATCATGAAAGTTGAGTGGCATAATGCCATAGCTGAAGAGTTCAATGCACTCATTTCCAATGGTACTTGGGAATTAGTTCTACCCTCCACCAAGCAAAATGTCATTGGCTGCAAATGGGTTTTTAGGGTTAAAAAAAAATCAAATGGATCTATTGAACGCTATAAGGGTCGACTTGTTGCCAAAAGGTTTCATCATCACCCCAGTATTAATTTCAAGGATACATATAGTCCTATTGTCAAACCAACCATAATCCCTATGCTGTTATCATTGGTTGCTTCTCTTGGGTGATCGATAACTCAATTAGACATCTCTAATGCATTTCTCTATGGCACACTTGATGAGGCTGTACTTATGCATCGATCACCTGGTTTTGTTGATGCTAGATTTCTTGATTATGTTTATAGGCTATGAAAATCCCTCTATAATGTAGATAGGCTTGAACCCATAGATAAAAAGAATGATCCATTAAAGTTTCCAAATGGATCAATTACAAGGAGTAAAGCTCAAGAAAAAGTTGCAAACCTTTATGCAATCATTTTTTGAAGAAGAAATAAAGCTTCAAGGGTAGAATTATCAATGGGCTGAATTCAGATTCATGAAAACCAAAATTGGAGGTGTTCAAAAAAGATTGAAGATGGTTCACATGCTTGGAACAAAGGTAGACCATGAAGAAGAACCTTAGGTTGAATTTCATGAAAAATCAAATTGGCATGTGCAAGTCATGTGACAAGTCATGTGTTGAACATATGCTTTGACATTGATATAAGCCAAACATGTGCAAGTCATATGCTAAGCACGTGCCATGTGCATGTGCACATCATGTGACACAAAGCATGTGCAAGGCTTAAGTTATGAAGCTGTTTTAATTTTGGCTTAATTTGGTCCTTATGTAAGACCTTATTTAAATAAGTAGGATTAATTTTAGGGCTTTTAGAGTGGGCCTCATGTTCTTAGAGGCATCCCACTCATTTGGTTTTAAGTTTTCCAATTTTAGTTAGAAAAGGCTAATTTTCCACTTCCATTTTAATAAGGAACTTAGCCCACTTATCCTTATCTCTTTAGGTTAATTTTATACATATAAAAGATATTATGCTTATTGTAACAAAGGATAGCTATTGATTGAATGAAAGCTTTATACTTTTTTTGAATTTTTAAGGTAAGTGTTCTTGCTTTGAGTTGTTTCAAGAATTGGGTTATTCTAGTTTTACTTATGTAGTTCTTTTCTTCTTTATTCTGTTTTAGCTTTTAATTTTCTTTGGAATTAAGGTTTAAAATATCTTAAAATCAGATTGCAAGTTTGAGTTTATGATTATTCAAATTAATTTCAAGTTCAGGTTCTAATTGCATCTTTAGGTTCTGTATCACTCTATGGTTTGAAATAGGCTCCTCGTCAATGGCATCATTATTTAATTGGTGCTTTACTTAAATTTGGATTTAAAGGGTCAAAATCAGATAGTTCATTATAATTTATGTTTAATGCTAAAATGAAGATTTTTTTATCTCATCAATGTAGATGACATTCTCTTGATGGGCGATGCTCCTGATTATATAGCTTGGGTTATCCAATTTCTTCAGACTAAATTTGCTGTTAAAAATTTAAGTTGGCTCTATTATTTTTTGGGCATTGAAATAGATTGGCTACTGAATAGACTTCTATTGCATAAATATAAATACATTAATGATTTGTTGATTTGGGCTCAAATGACCACTTGCAGTTTGATTGTTGCACTTGTTGATTACAACAAAAAATTAACTCTCACTAATGGTGAACAATTTAAGGACCCAACACTATTTCAATCCATAGTGGGTGGCTTACAATACCTCACATTCACTCTGCTTGATTTATCCTTTGCAATTAATAGGGTGTCCCAGTATATGCATGCTTCTACAGTCCAACATTTGGGTGCAGTCAAGTAGATCTTATGGTATCTTTAGGGTACTAAATCTCATGGTGTCATGTTTCGTAAATCTCAACTTATTGTCACAGGTTTTGCTGATTCAGACTAGGATAGCTATCTTGATGATATGAAGTCCATTTCCAAGTTTATTATTTTTCTTAAAACTAATATCATCTCATGGTCCTCTTGAAAGCAAAGGGTAGTGTCTTGATCGTCTACCAAAGATGAATACCATGCGCTAGTTTATGCTATGTCTAAGATACAATAACTCCAAATATTTCTTAGGGAATTCGATTTTTTTAAAGTTCCTCCACCTCAGTTATTTTGTGATAATCTTGGAGCAACCTATCTTACTTTCAATCTTATTTTTCATAATAGGAGCAAGCATTTAGAGGTTGAATTTCTCTTCGTTCAGGATTGTGTTGTTCGAGGTATTCTTTGGGTTGCCTATTTATATTATACGAATCAAATTGCTGATGCTTTGACCAAAGGTCTTTCTAAATATCGATTTTTGTGGCTTAGAGACAAGTTAATTGTTGTTCCGCATCTAGTACAACTTGAGAGGGAGTGTAAGGAAAGTGATAAATGTGATAAATAGCCTTCTATTTATGTTGTATCAACTCCTATTTAGTTTCCTATGTATTAGGGACTCTTGTTGTATCCTAATTAGACCTAATCTCCTCATATATATAAACTCAATTAAATGTCAATACATGTACGACTTGCAACATCTTTACTTTTGAGCTATTCAATTTGAAATATTTAGCAGGATTCATTTATAAAATTACCAATAGTAATTGCTAAAAAAAGTCATTGAAACAGCTAGCAAGATCCTTTTTGAAATGCACAAAAAAAATCCATAAAATTTTATAACTAAACAACTAAAACAAAGTATAAGAAAATATGGTTGGCCTTTAAAACAATTGATACGAGTAGTAAAACACAATAACAAAAATCATTACTGACATTGAATTGGCAAGTACGTGTGGACAAAAAATGACATCACCAGTCCTAATCATGATGATGGAGCTAAGAGAAACTATATAAAATATATATTGGGCGTTTAAATGACTTGAGATTTTGATACCATGATAAAAAGTTGGACCAATCTTGGCTGAAAGGAATAAAATATTTAAACTCAAATTATATGTAAAAGAGATCGGGAAGAAAGCTTAAGACCTATTTACTTACAGAAAACTGCTTTAGCTTTTCAGAAAATTTTTTCACAAAAAATAGATATCATGTTTATTTTATTAGTTTTCTAAAATAAAAAATGAAAAAATAAAATTTTCAATTTTCTAAAACAAAAAAGAAATTAGAAAATTAATAAAACATGTTTTTCAAATTTTATGAATATAAGTATACATACATACATACATACATGATACATATATACATATAAATGTATATGTATGTGTTTGTATATGGATACAGACATAGGTACATGCATGTGCATGCATATGTAGTACATATATACATATACATATGTTCATGTATGTGCGCACACACACACACATATATACACACATATATGTATGTATGTACATATACATATGTATTTATGAACATACATGCATATATATACACATACATATACATATGCACGTACACATACATATAAATATATATACATGTATATGTATGTGTTTGTATGTACGTACATGCATACATACATACATAAATATGTATATGTGTATGGATGCACATACATACATATACATATGGCTATGTATATATATGTATGCACATACATACATATACATATAAATGTACATATGTAATGCATATATTAGGGGTGTGCAAAACCAAAACTGAGAATCAAATCGAGCCGAATAAATTTTGATATATTTGATTCGGTTATTTAGGTTTTCGATTTGTTTTATATTGAACCGAAAAAAATCGATTTAATCGATTCAATTTTTGAAATTGAAAAACCGAATGAACCGAACCGATCGAAGTTTTATTATATATATATATATATATATATATATATATATATATATCAGAATTTAAGCCTAGGATAAGTGGTGTGAATTTCTAGTAAGACCTACTAAAATCCATTGTCTTGAGTTCAAATCCCAGAAACCACAATTTTTTCACTTTTTATTTTCTCATTTTTTTATTTTAATTTTTTTAATTTTTCACTTTAATTTTTTTCCTATTTTTCATTTTTTTATTAAAAAGTTTTGTTTTCACAATTTTTTTACTTTAAAAAAATAAAATTTTACTTGAATTTTTTTTTCATTTTTTTGTTGTCGTTTTTTTTACTTTAATTTTTTTGTTTTTATTTTTTTAATTTGAAAGTTTTGTTTTCACAATGTTTTTTACTTTAAAAAAATTAAAATCCTACTTGAAATTTCTTTTTTCTCTCTTTTTTACCTTATCATCATCCCTATTGAAATTAATATCAAAAACTCTCTGTGGGGTTAGGTTAGCTTTCAAACGCACAACCAATTTCTATGATAATTTTCTAAATTTTTTTAACAATTTTTTAATATTTATGATTCATTAATCAAAAATGTAATAAATGTTAAATCAAATTAATTTTAAATTTTAATTTTAATTAGCAATATTCGTTAACATGAAGTATTTTTTGATTAAATAAATAATAGAATATATGTTTTTTGATTAGATATATTTAAATCTAAAGTTTTTTCAAGATTTTTAATGTTTATTATTCGCTAATCGAAAATGAAATAAATTTTAAATCAAATTAATTTTTAATTTTAATTTTAATCAGTAGTATTAATTAATCTAAAGTATTTTTTGATTAAATAAATAATAGAATATATTTTGATTACTTATATTTGAAATATCTAAAAAAAGTTACTAAATAAATCCTTAATTTGTTAAATTCCAAACCATAAAAAAGAATTTTGTAACAAAATTAATCGTCATAAAAATTATCTCCTGTGGTACATAAAAATTCATCATTTATATATAGTATTATTAGCTAGAAATTTAATGTAACTAAAATTAAAAGCATTCAATTTAGAGTTTTTTTTCGGTTTAAATATTTAATGTAAAAAAAAAGTTGTGAAACTTAATAATGTGTTTTGCCTATATTCTATTCTAATGTTAAACAAAATGCTGTTTTTTAAAATTTAATTTTTTATGGTAACTTATACCATAAATATATCTTAAATTATTGATGAAAATATGCATAATAAATATATCTCGGGGATATTGATAATATAATATAGAAGTGGGTTCAAAAAAATGATAGATTTGAAATAAGAAATAAAAAAAGGTGTATTTGTGAAAAAAGAACAAAATGAGGCATATTCATGAATAGTTTTCCTTTAATGGCATTCATGTAAAGATCACAATTGAAATCACTTAATCTCTTTATTATTGTATTTTCAAATATTAAATTTTAAATATGTATAATTGTATTTTCAATCTAAATCACTTAATCTCTTTATTGTTTTTTAATGTTGTGTCAAATTTCAAATATATGGATAATTTTTTATTGGAGATTTTTTAATGTATTTTTTAAAATATTATTTTAGTACTATATTTTTTTAATATAATTTTGATTAGTATTTATTATAGACATAATATAATAAATTTATGTATATTATTTTAATTTTAGTTATTTTAAATAATTTTATTTTGTTGAATATAAATTAATTAATTTATGGACTCATATAGGTTAAAAGTTTAATAAAAAATAAGCCCCATATTGATCCAAAATCAATTGAACCAAATCAAAATTAATTCGGTTTCGATTCTAAAAATTTCGATTTGGTTCTTTTAATTTAGGAAGTTTGATTTTTGATCTATTCGGTTCGGTCCAAAATCGAACCGACCATTTGCATAGCCCTAGCATATATGTATATATGTATACATACATGTGTATGTATGTGCATATATACACATACATATACATGTATATGTATGTATGTATATACACATACATATATATGTACACACACATATATATATATATATACACACACACACGTACGTACATACATATATACAAAAAATAAATAATCTAGTTTTCTCTTTTTTGGTAAATGAATACATTTTTAAATTTTTTACAAAAAATAAATGCTTTAATTTTTTAATAAAATAGAAAATAAAAAATAAAAAAAAAATCTATAAGTAAAAAGTAAATGCACCCTTATTCTCTATTAATATTAATTATGCCACATAACATTTATTTTACAAATCCAAGGAAAAGCAGCAGTCGAAGCCTAACTGCCACAGTACAAACTAACTAAAAGGAATTAAAAATACACAGCATGGGTAGGGAAACTCCAACTGCAGCCCCACCATATTGATAACATAAGCTTCAATAATACCACAGCAGAAAAATACAATTTTTAAATAATAATTTTTAATTAATTATCGATTCATGGTTTCTCTATGCACCGGCGCCATCTGCACTCCAACACGCTTCTCCGTGTTTTTTCCGGACCATCCTGCACATTTTAAGAATATATATATTAATTCAGAGATCATAGATTTAATTTTGAAGAAGTTTATATTCATGACAAGAATTAATTACCAAGAGACATGTCAAAACCACGGTTTTGAAGCTCCTTGTATTCTTGACAAAGGGCACAAAGCTCACAGCACCAATGGACCAAACAATCATCACAAGGACTCTTCCGTAACATGTACTGACGTCTTATTTTAGTCCTGTAAAAGCATGAAAACATCCACCCCGATCCTAAGAGCCATAACAATAGTGCATAAACTGCCCCAGCCGAAACACAAGCTGAAAAAATAAGTAGTAGTTAGTAATTATTCACCCACATACCTCTTAATTATAAATAATGAATTATCCTACTAATTAATTATTTATTATGTTGCATTTTAAATATCACATTGAATTTTTCACAAGAATTGAAAAAATTATTAAAAGAATCAAATTTATATAAAAATTTTAAAATTGACTAAATTACCATCTATTAATTCTTTTAATAGTAATTAAGATTAAAAAAAATTGACAAGCTTCTATATATAGAAATGCAGCGAGAACTTTAAAGAAGGGTAAGATTGAAAAATAATGATAATTATTTCTTTAATTTTGTAAAAAGATATTTAAAATGGAAAAAAAATTTAGCTTCCGTGGATCTCGAAGAGGAAATGACACTTATAAATTGATAGATATGTGAATTAAATTTTGATTGCTCACACATGGTTCCTTGGTCTGTTATTTCAGCAATCCGTCCAAAAGCGATACACGGGCACCAAAATGTCAAGCAGCCTGCAATACATGCTCAAATTCATCATATTATTGCTGAAAAGAAGCCCGCAATTTCAGAGTGTGATGCATACGCGCCACCGATGAAAGAGCAATTTAAAGTAATTTCTAATTACATACAAACTTTGCAGTCGCTGCAGCAGTCACAGAGGCCTTCGGACCACTCCCCTTCTTGGGCCATGGTTATGGTTATGATTGGAAGTTATTCCATAAAGAAATTAAAGCAAAATGCAGCCAAGTTTTAAGAGATTGGCAGCTAACCAGTACCTGTGGTTGTGGCTTTATGGGTTCATGTATTTATATATAACATCTCATTTCTAGTAAGTCATAAAACAAAACAAACTATAATTATGGAAAATTCTGTGGGGGTCAATTTCTTTAAATTTACAATGTTATTGTTTCGATGGAAAAATAAAGGACATATGTACTGATAAAAACAACTATTATTTTCTTAAATTTGGCTCAAAAGTGATAGATTCAATTAGAAATTTAATGTCAAAAAAAATCTAATTTACTATCAAGAAAGTCCAAGTTCATCGCAGATCCGATCGGATTCGAACAAAACCGATTAAATGTAATGTCAATCAAATCTATCACATTAACAGACCATGCCATGCAAGCTATCATATTAGCCACTTTGATTCTACAAACCGTAAATAAATCCGGATTCAATTGAATTTTAGGTATTTTCGGACGGATTTGTTAGATTGAGGTCAGATTCAACTCTAAAATTTACAGTGTTCCACCAATAATTAATTAGGATATTTTTCTAAATAATGTGTTTTTAAAAAATATTTATAAAAATGGAATGTATCATAAAATATTTACAGAATTGTGATGCAATATAAAACCGACGCGTCAAATAGCGATTTCAGACGTGGGATCCACAAAAAAATTCTAATTTTTTTCTGAAATCGCTGCACACTTTGAAATCGTTGTAGTATATAACGGTTTCAAAAGGAAATTTTTGTTATTTTTATTATTAAATTAATAAATAATAATGAAAATAAGTAATAGTTGTCACTTGTAGTTCAACTTGTATGCATCCTGTTTGAATTTGTAGGAGGTTGTGGGTTCAAATCCCACCACCAGCTATTATTTATTCATTTTTTAGATATTATTAAATATTAAAAATAAATTTCAAATTATATATACTATCCTAATGGTAAAAGTAAATTAAAAATATAAAGAGGTCATAGGTTCAAATCCTATATCCTACCAAATTTTTTCTTTACTCTAATAAATTTATTATTGGTAAATTTACTAAAATAAATATTTAAAATAACATTTAAAAAAATCAAAAGTTATTATTTGGATTTAAAAAATATACAGTGTATGGTCACCACACAAAAGACAATGTCATCCTAAAAAAAATCCTGAGTCCACATAGTTATTGAAAAAATTATAGTCAATTTTTTAAAAATTAGTAATTTGTAAATTTACTAAAATAAATATTTAAAATAACATTTAAAAAAATCAAAAGTTATTATTTGGATTTAAAAAATATGCAGTGTATGGTCACCACACAAAAGACAATGTCATCCTAAAAAAATCCTGAGTCCACATAGTTATTGGAAAAATTATAGTCAATTTTTTAAAAATTAGTAATTTGATTAACAGAAAATTGAAACGGTCAAAGATTTTCGATGATGAATAATGATAATAATAATAATAATAATAATAATAAGTGAAAAAAAAAACAAGATATTATGCACAAAGCTAATGCAGGGCATGAAGCATAAAGAGAGATATTGCCTTTTGTTATTAGCTAACTTTTTAAAAATTAACTATAATTTTTCCAATAACTATGTGGATTCGGGATTTTTTTTTTTTAAGGATAATATTGCCTTTTGTGTGGTGACCATACATTACATATTTATTAAATTCAAATAATAACTTTTGATTTTTTTAAAAATGGATTGATAATATTTATTATTTTTAATATTTATTATCCAGCTATAAATGGATTGATCATATTTATTATTTTAAATGTTTATTTTTAGTATTTATTTTAGTAAATTTACCTAGAATAAATTTATTAGGGTAAAGAAAAAAATATGGTAGGATATAAGATTTGAACCTATGACTTCTTTATATTTTTAATTTACTTTTGCCATTGAAATCGTATATATAATTTGATATTTATTTTTAATATTTAATAATATCTAAAATCTACTAAAATGAATAAATAAAAGCTGACGTTGGGATTTGAAGCCACAACCTCCTACAAATTCAAAAAAGCTGCATACCAATTGGATTATAAGTGACAATTATTATTTATTTTCATAATTATTTATTAATTTAATAATAAAAATGATAAAAAAAATTTATTCTGATACTGCTACAGACTGCAGCAATTTCAAATTCTGAAATCGTAGCAGTCTGTAGCAATTTCAAAAGAAAAAATTAGAATTTTTATGTGGATTCCAAGTTTGAAATCGCTATCTGAAGCAGCGATTTTGTACTGCATCCTAATTCCGTCGTAAATATTTTCTGAAATATCCCATTTTTATAAATATTTTTTTAACAAAAATTATTTAGAAAAATGTCCCTAAAACCTATGTAGCTAATAAATATTGAAGACAATTAAATCAAAAAATAAATAA